>OX419342.1:20833678-20841178 GCA_948470475.1 Galaxea fascicularis | reverse complement strand
TGCGCATACTCCTTGATGGAATTGCTGACTTAATAGATGCCCGCGGTATATTGTCTACGCTAGTCAATTCACAAAATGGCGGATGCCTCGGCTGGCGTATCTCTCTCAAAGAAAGTCGACTTTGACAAAACAGTGAACAGCGCACTGGGAAAAGTGAACACTGGAATAGTTAAGCTCACAGAACACCAGTTTAAGGCCTTGAATAATTTTCTGTGTGGAAAAGATTCGTTTGTTTGCTTGCCTACCGGCCATGGCAAATCAATGATCTATCAACTTTGCCCTGTTGTTGTGAAAGAACTTTCCTCTTCTGGTCTGGAACAGTTCCCGACTGACCCAATAGTAGTTGTAATCTCTCCGCTCATTTCGCTGATCGCAGATCAGATAGGGATAGGCTCATGTGAAAAGCTGGGAATTAAAGCGTGTAATGTGGACTGAGAGAGCCTCGATCGGTTAAAGGAAGCATGCGTGTTTGAAATTTTATATGAAAGCGAGGCTAATAAAGGCTTGGTTACATTTCATTTAACGCATGCTCAACAGGAAAGTCGAGCCGGCTGGCAGAGGTCTCTTCCTCTTCCCGACTTTTCTAGGAAGATCGAAGGGCCTCTGCTCGCAGGGTACTCGAAAAACTGCCAAGCGATAAAACAACATTTCCAGAGAGTGGAGCGTCCTCTTAGTAACAAGTATTGTTACATCACTAAACTTCGGCGTTCAGTTTCTTTGATCTCTAGAGTATTTTGAAAGATTCATATTGTATTAACGTTATATTACAACATTTTCAGACAGGACGAAGCTGAAAAACATTTCACTGTATAAGGCGATTATTGCATCGTATGGCTCTTCCAAAGCGTGAGCTTAAGCGTATTGAAGATTTAACTCGACAATGTTGGTCTGTATTTTATGACAAATTAAGCACAATGGTACATGCTTGTCATAAATTATCACGGATTAACGAAGTTTACGTGCTGAATTTAGGTCTGAGAAAGATCAAACAAGAAACCACAGCACCGCAAATAATTTCATTTCACCGAACACCGTAGCTCGAGAAACACAAACATCGCACACCGTTGGGTTTGCGATCACCACAACACCGCAAATTGAGATTTTATTCACCGCATCACCGCATTGAAAAAACCATCAACACCGCAACACCGCAAATCCCCATGTCCCCCTCTGCAAATACAAAGTTGTGCAGAGGCCCGTTCAAACGATTCCAACATTTCGCCAACTTCTTCATTGTTTACGCAAACGATAGACAAAAACATTTAAACGGGCCTTCAAGTGAACTGAAAACCATCTTTGCGACCCACTTGTTGTTTCTTTGGTTTGAGGCTTGAGTATGTTCATACCATGTGCATACCATGTGCCTGCTATAGTATTTTCTCCAGTCTAATATTTAACAATTATTTCACAAGCTTTTGCTGGACATGACATGGTAGATAGCAAACAAGGTGTGTAGTGCTGCTCATCATTTCATGTATTCAACTTGTAAGCGCTGGTGAAATAATTGTTTTTACTAAAAACGCCCGCAAAGTATGCATAAATCTTTCCTGATTAATTTTGTAAAAATGATGTGAACAGTTACCATATTTGTAGAGCATGGTACACCTCTATGATGGGTCATATACTATAATGGCTAAACCAATCACAACTCTAGAATTACATTTTCCAATGATTCTAGTTTTTAACAAAAGTTCATACTTAGGTATTTGCAGTATGTGTGAGTATGTGACTTACAAGACTTGAGATTTAAAAAGTTTTGTTAGGATCAAGTGGAAAGACCACCATCATCTAGTTGCATAAAATACATTTACTTAATATTGTTATCCCAAGCACCCAACGTTTTCATTGGTTTTCTTCCTTGCTTGCACACAGTGTTAAGTGATGTTTCTGGTGATGAATTATACTGACGTCAACCGACCTAACATGCTGACAGGTACTCAACCTCCTCAACAGCTATCACCTCTTGTTCAGTTTCCAAAGTTTCCTTTGCCTTGATGCAAAGAAGGACAAATGGAAGAAGTGAACAAGCAATCAGCACACTGCCAGCAAAATAGAATGCAGGAGCATAAGATCCTAATTCATCAGCAAGAAAACCTGAGAGGAAACAGTTGTGAATAAATTGGTTAAGGTTTCAAGGTCAGTCACAAATCCATTAACCCTTACAAAAAAAAAGGCAAATATTTAAATTTTATATCTTTTGCTGTACAGTGACTAAAATCAAACCTACACTGTATCAAAACTCTTTAAATCGCAAGAGTGATCAGCATCAAATTTCTCCTTGTAACAACAATGCTTTATAAAACAGAGTGGTCATGAGAATTGAGGAAGGAATCACTGTGAGATTAATTTGCATGATATTTTAACAAATGAGGCAACGAATGATAATTTATATTTAAGGTTTAAAGGGTTTAATGATGAGCTGGGGATGGGTGGGAGAGGCAGGGCAAAGGGAGGGATTTGACATTAAATTTTTCAAAAATAATTAATGATTGTTTTAAATCCCCTATTTTTCCTTCAAAACTGTAAGAAATTCTTAGCAAAACTAATACACTGAACCCTGTTGACAACAATGTCAGTCCAAGCTGTATCTCTAGTAGGTAAAAATTAAATTCAGGTGAAAATTCACTAACAGAGGTTGAATCTCAATTCCCTTTAAGGCAAAAGAACTTGATTTTCAACCTACAGTAATTGTAATTAAAAAAACCTTTTTCCTGAATTTAATTTTTACCTACATTATATCTAGGGGACAATGACAATCAAATCAGTGCCTGATACCCTGCCAACAATTTTACATCCAATGGCTGCACTGGAATTCAATATACAGCCAAAGTGGGGATCAAAATATGATGCATCAATCACCAGCAACTTTGAGATCACTTATGTGGAGCCACAACCAGATGTTATTACCGCTACTGATTAAGATCAGCAGTACAGTGGTCAAAACATTGTAAACCTCATCTATAAGTGACTACAATTGTGAGAAAATGCATTGGCTCAGTAGACATTTTCTAACCAAAATGATTACAGGTTCCGTACCCTTTTACAGAAACAAATTTCGAGGACTTTAACAGGGCTTTTCCAAGCCTCCAAAAGTTTTTATAAGGACCTAGCTGTAATGCTCAAGTATTTTTGTTGTTGATGGATCATCCCATCTCTCTTTTAATAAAAACACCTCTCCAGTAGCAACCATGTGAACTATAAAAGGGTACGAAAATGTAGGAAATCAGGATTGAAAAGAGCAAAACGTTGTACTTTAACCTTTATGTTAATCTTAAACAATAAACACTTACCAGCTAAAGGTGGAGATGACACTATAGCTAACGAATTCAAACAGTTAGCCAACCCAAAGGCAGATGCTCTCCTCTTATTGTCCACACAAGTTAAGAAAATTATATTGATTGTTGCAGAGAGAGTGCCCTGTCCCAAGCCAAAAAATACACTGAATAATACAAAAAAGGAATAGGTGCGTGTCATGGTGTACAGAATAACAGGGACTGCAGAAATGAAGACACCACCTTGAAGAACATAGTGAGGGTTTACAAATTTTAGGTTGCACACAAACCCTGCCATAATTTGGGCAATGCAAGAGACTAGTCCGATGAATGTTAGAATTCTGGAAGCTTGGTCAGATGAAATGCCTTGTTCTTCTGCATACTTTACCTAAAAGCAAAATATAATGTGAAGAATCAAGTGACATATATCTAATAGTACATGTACTTAATTATTATTCAACAAATTGTGACAATGTTAAAATACACACATGTACAGCTGTATGGTCATGTAGCACACAACATGTCATACAGCTGTACATGTATGTACTCAACCTGAAATAATTATATGTAATTTCTTGCATTGGGGGAGAAAATGAGACAGATGGTTTTTCCATTTTTTTTCTGTTAACTGTGCTTTGACATCGATGTGTTGAATAATATCACAATTACATGTACAGTGTATCTTGCTCAATCTTGCAGAATATCCCCTGATTTTTATAGTCAACTCAACCAACCATGCTTTGATGGCTAAGTATAAGGTGATATTCCAGATGATTTGGAGGATTATTTTTGAAAACAATAAAAAATATACACAATCCCAAAAAAAGTCATAGTCTTTGTTTGACAGATGCTAGTTTGGTATCCTATCCAAAAATATTTTACAAACAACTCCACCACATGCATTACATTATCTGCTTTGGCTGCCAGTTAAGCAACATGTCTATTTCAAGATGATTATTAATAAATACTAATAAATTACTAATAAATTACTTTCAAAGCTATTCATTCATGACAACTCTGGAAATTGAAGGAGACCAGCTCTTTGCCAATGCCAATGGAAAAAAAAAATAATTAAAAGCCAAATTTTCTTCAAAATGGCTATTTTAGAGGAAACAGTTGGGCAAACGTTTCTACCTCAAATAGTCAACTCAAGGTAACTGTACAGTGTAACTCACATGTATTGTGGCTCACATTTCTTTTAGCAATTTTAGTAATACACAATTTCAACCCATCTCACAAGTGTTCTGGATGCAACTCATAATTCAAGAAAGACACTGAAAATTGGCTTTGAAAATTATTTTCAATAATTCCCACGATGAATACTTCCCTTTTATACATGTACATGTAAGCAATGGATGTGGGAATCATCAGACAAGGATATCACAAGATAATACCATGAATTTTAAAACTTACCAAATGGATATAAGGTATAGATCTCCCCAGTGAGTTCATCATAAAGGCCAAGGAAAATATTGTGAATACTGGAACTTTCCACAAAGAGCAGTCCACAATCTTAATCTTGCTTTCACCTTCCTCGTCATTTGTATTATCGTCTTCGGGTTCTGCTGAACCTTGTGGGGGATTTTCTACCACATTAGGATCATATGATAATGCCGCTGATCCAGTGACCAACTGAACTCCTGCCAAAATCCTGAAAGTGTTGTTCAAGCCAAACTTATCCAGAAATGTTTGTGTAAGTTGTGCAAACACAAACAAGCCAAGGGAACCCCCAGCTCCAATAAGCCCCATTGCAAGCGGCTTCCGTTTATGAAAATATCTTGCAATGATAAGGAAACTTGATATGCGAATACAACAGGAACCAAAACCAACCAATAAACCATAAGTAAAATAGTAAATTGTGATGCTTTTTGCAAACGATGTCAAAGTGAAACCAACAGCAACAGTTACTGCTCCAACCAAGGTGCCGAAACGACAGTTATATCTCTCTGTCAAGCGAGAAGCCACAGGACCAGCAAAAAAGAGCAATGCTCTACACAAAGAACCTATCCATGCTGCAAAAGAGGATGATATTTAAGCTGTAGTTTAGCAGTAATTGCCACTTACCATAACATTAAAAGTATAAAAGTAATACTATGCAAACAATTTTATTGGTGGTCTTCTAAATTACCAATACACAGTAAATTAAACTTGACAATGTTTCATTTAATTTTATAGAACCAGGATAATACTGTACACTGCCAACTGAGCAAAATCGATTTCCAAACAGTCAGCCCCATACATTACTATGACATGTACTGGGGAGCAGGGTTGGTACAGAGGTGAGAGTGCTTGTCTTCCACCAATGTCTCCCGGGTTTGATTCCCAGACTCTGGATCTAAGTGGGCTGAGTTTTTTGGTTCTCCACTCTTCTCAGAGAGGTTTTTTTCTGGATACACCAGTTTCCCCCTCTCCTCAAAAACATTTGATTTAATTTGAGCTGATTTAGAGTTCATTTGATCATGACTTGAGTTGATTTAGGGTTTATTTGATGTACATGTATAGTCTTACCAATAAGTAGAGCACCTGTACAGGTTGAGTGATCTAATGATTTTGCTTTCAGACTTCTAACAAATTTGATGTCCGAGCACTATTTACCAATGGTATTTTTCAGCACAGGGGAGCCACAAAACATGAGAAAAAAATAAATTGATAAAATTAAATTATTGGCATATGTTGATTGTTTCTTGTGGTTTTCTTTAGTCTACAGTACAATTGCATGCAGCATTACAGTGTATATATACATGTAGTCATGTGAGGAGCCAGTTTTGTGTACGAGTGCCTCGAGCTTTCAGCCGCGGCTACACAAGCAATTAATTTTTTTGCTTGCGATGGTGATGCAATTTTTTTAAAAATCATCACGTCGCCAGTGCACAGTGAAAGTCACACATGTAACCACCCTTGTGCAAGTGCTGTGATGGTGACAGCTAAAAGAAACCGCAGCAAAAAATCAAGAGAAATTTTATGAGTTTAACTTTTCGCAACAAAATCACAGGCTTTGTCACTCATGCAGCCACCACAGCTTGCCAGCGACATGACAATTTCCAGAAAAAATCACGTCACCATTGCAAGCAAAAACTTACTTGTGCAGCTGCGGCTTTATGCTATATAGCTATGTATCGCTATGTATACATGTACATTGTATATTATTGACAAGGGAGGCAACTTATTCAGGGATTAAATAAGAATGATCAGCCCCAGCTCAAAATCAGAGGTTCTTGTATAAAAAAAGAGCGTATGGTGGACAGTGTATATACTTTTAACTTTAGTATTTATGTTTTATTAATGCATTATAGTTCTAATAGACTTATGCTTTGGGTTCAATTTAAGCCCTCTGGAACATGCGAATATTTATTTGAGACAGGAAAAAAAATAGGAGTTTCGGCACATATGCGGTATACTTTAAGTAACTTTTTATTCTTGTGTTTTGTTTTATTTATTTTTCACAGTAACACACAGCAAGAGACACACCAAGTGACAGCATGCCTTCTTGAGGTGCACGGAGAGCAAGGTTGGTGCAGTGGTTGGCTTCAGTGAGCAGGGTTGGCGCAGTGGTGAGAGCGCTGGCCTTCCATCAATGAGTCCCAGGTTCAATTCCTGGACTTGGCATCATATGTGGGTTTAGTTTGTTGCTTCTGTACTCTGCTCCAAGAGGTTTTTCTCCAGGTACTCCGGTTTTCCCCTCTCATCAAAAACCAGTATTTGATTTGATTTGTAATAGATTTCAGGGCCACAAGTTTACTAGCCCATGGCTATTACATGCTACCCAGACTAAATAAAGTAGCTGTTATTATTATTATTATTATTATTATTATTATTATTATTATTATTATTATTATTATTGAGGAGTCATCAATTAATAGACCACAGTCAGAATTTTGATGGTTGTTGTAGAATCATTTGTCGCACAAAACTTTTCATTTGCATGTTGCTCAGAAATTTCCTCACAAGCAAGAGTTTGCAAACAATTTTGATTTCTAGTTCTCGTTCAATTTGCACATGAGGATGCAGAGTTCACTGCTATTAGCTGTCGTGCAAGACATCTCTGCAAGGGAGGGAGAGACAGCATTTTGCCCTTTATAGCACATACATGTAAAGGGCAGTTTGTTATTTTTTAACCAACTAAGGCAGATTAAAAATGTACCCCTCCCAAAAGTGGGCATATCCAAGAATTCCCCCCCCCCCATTTTATACCACAGGCCCAAAATTTTACCCCCCCTCCTCTTCAGAG
>OX419342.1:20796178-20828678 GCA_948470475.1 Galaxea fascicularis | reverse complement strand
ATGTGCAGAAGAATTGATTAACCTAGCCGAATTAGTTCGGAATCTCCAGCCATGATTACAGTATTCAGTCTCATCAGCAGATCTGACGATGAATCTTTGGCCCGTAAAGTTCCTGATGTAAATAAGTTCATTCAGCAGTTTTGTAAGCAAATGTCCTGGGGCTTCATTGATCATTCAAACATTTCTGCGACTGACCATCTTAATCGGAGTGGTCTTCACTTAAATAAGGGTGGAACCTCACGTCTTGCTCAGAATTTTATTAATTACTTACGTGTAGATTAGGACAGTGCCGTCTGGGAATCTGATTCAGCTGATGCCTTCAATGACCGCGGTAAGTCCAACCATTCTAGTATCTTTGGTCGGGGTTTAGTCTGCTGTTAATAGTCTGCTGTCCCATATTGGTGTTTTTATGTCCTCTTCTAGAGTTGATATTTTAGCAATCAACGAGTCTAAATTAGACTCTACAGTGCATAATAACGAAGTTTACTTGCCTGGCTTTGAACTGGTCAGGAAAGATCGTAACGTTAACGGAAGGAATGGAGGTGGTGTTTGTATCTACTTGCGCACGAATCTAAACTACCGAATTCGTGACGATTTAGACAACGACGATTTGGAGTGTCTATTTGTCGAAATCAGTAAGCCACGGAGTACACCATTCCTAGTCGGTACCTGGTATCGACCCCCCAGCTCTCCACCTTATCTTTTTGATGAGTTCGAAAAGGTAATTACCAAAATTGACGTCGAAAACAAAGAATTATATATACTCGGCGATGTCTTCTGCAATTTGTTGCCTGGAGCAAATGCACATATTTCTACCTCTTGGACTAACATTTTTGATATATATGATCTTAGCCAGTTAATTAGAAACCAACACGTGTCACTTCAGTTTCTAATACTTTAATCGATTTATGCATAACAAACTCCCCAGAGAAGGTATCCAATTCGGGTGTCATCCACCTTGGTATAAGTGATCATTCTCTTGCTTTCTTGACACGTAAAGCCCACTACGACCACAATGGTCCTCACATGATCGAGACACGCCAATTTAAGCACTTTGACAGTAACAAATTCTTGAACGATCTCAATCAAATACCATGGAGCAATGTCGATCTGTAGTCTGACCCAAATGACATGTGGCGTGACACTGCATAAAATACCCTGTATACGGACCCTTGCTTGGGGCGTATACAGTCCGTATACATAATGGTATACGGTAAATATACGGTTGTGTAAGGTTGGTATAAAGATCAGTATACTTCAGGGTATGCTTAGAAAATAACAGGACCGTACACATATGTGGCATAATTCCTTATATTTTAGTATACATGTCAGTATACATTATGTATACTGTGTGAAACATAAGGGCTATAGCAACCTCATCAGTAGTATTACCAATAGTATAGATAGTAGTGTCGTCAGCAGACATGTAAACTTCACCACTTCTAATGCTGTCTGGAAGATCATTTACATAAGTAATAAAAAGCCTCAGTCCCAATAAGGAACCCTGACGAACCCCAATTTTCACTGGTTTAGATTCCGCAAAAACGCCATCTATTTGTGTCAATTGGCTTCTATTTGCTAAATAATCCATCAGCCAAATCCATATATCTTCTGACACTCCCAAAGCCTTTAGTTTCTCACTCAGAATGACATGGTCAACACAATCAAAGGCCTTCCTCAAGTCAATGAACAATACACCTACTTTCAGCCCATCATCCAAGGCTTCTTTCCACACTTCGGTAAGGTGCAACAAAAGACTTTCTGTAGAATGACCCTTCCTAAATCCCCACTGTCTATCAGACAAGAGACTGTGAGAGGTCAAATGATTATCAAAAGATCTACAGACCACCCTTTCCAAGATTTTGCTAGGAACACTTAATAGGAGTGAAATAGGTCTATAGTTATTTACATCTAGCCTGTTTCCCTTTTTAAAAACTGCAGCTACCCGGGATTTCTTCCAACTGTTAGGAAATTGACAATCTGCTCTACTTTTCATACAAATTTCAAAGAGCCCTTGTACAACAGAGGACTCACATAACTTAAGATCCCTTGGGGAAATATTATCCAGACCCATTGCTTTATTTGGGTTGAGGGATTTCTGTACAATCTCTTGAACTATGTTCCACTCTACAGAGAAACTAGACATAGTTGGGCAGACTTTATAAATAAAGTTGGTAGTGTCAGGGGGAAGTGGGCTTAAATCCCTGGTTAGATCTAAGGCTATATTTAAAAAGAAATTGAAATAATCAGCCTTCTGTTCACTTCTAGTCATAACGTTCCCACTTTTATCTTGTATCGGCCCACATTTTTTAACCTTACTCTTCTTCAGAATGCGGTTTGTAACCTTCCAAAATCCCCTGGTGAGTTGGTATTTCCAAAAAGGTTAAGCCAATATGCTGCCTCTGCCTTTCTTAGCATTACCTTGACTTTGTTCCGTTGTTGTTTATAGCGGCACCATAGATCATTATTTCCAGGATTGACATGTGCTTCTCTTAGGTATTTATATCGCCGATTCATAGCCTTCCTAATTTCTGTATTCATCCAAAGGGATCTATCTCTGATCTTCACAATTCTTTTCTTAATGTGATTGTCAAGAATACTCTTGAACATTTGACTACTCTGCTCCTCGTGGAGCTGTGTTCGAGTCCCGTATATAAAACGTCATTAGCACGCGAAGTAAGGCATCACGAAATCCTTAACGGTTGAGAGGCTCCCCCATGCATTGTAAAAATGTATGAAATTTTAATAAACAAAGCAAAGAAAACTGAAGTGTTATAAAATTCACTGAACGAGTGTGTGAGAGGTATTTGACTCCCCGACGGGGTCGTACTCTGGTCATAGGGTTTCCAAATTAGCTGCAACTTCCATCATCTCCAGGGAAATAAACTAGAATCAACTTGTGGATCGGTCTCTCAAGACTCTTCCTTTTCCCAGAATGAGTTGTGAGAAGGCGGACTTTGCGAACAAGACCATCTCAGTTGACTAGGGTAGACTTCGGTCACCTTGGCAAGAAGCCACTGGTTTCTGGGACACGATTTGTCTCGTATCAGGACGATATCATCAACTTGACTGTCAGGACTGACACGGTTCCATTTCTGGCGCTTCTGCTGTAGAAGACAGTATTCGCATTGCCATCGAGACCAAAACTGTTCTGATAGGTACTGTACTCTGCGCCATCGTTTCCTTGAGTAAAGATCTGGCCTCGTGAAGTTCCCAGGAGGTGGTAGCACCACTTTGGCTTTGCAAGTGAGCAATGCAAGTGATTGGGCTCCGGAAAATCAGGATCTGATAAATTGTCAACGGTGAGAGGGCGACTATTCACGATATTTTCTGCTTCCGTGAACAGGGTACGAAAGGCTTCATCATCAAGCTGCCGTGCGTGGTCTTCCAAAAGACCAGAGAGTACTGAGCGTACGGTACGAATAAGTCGCTCCCATATGCCGCCCATATGGGAGGCGGATGGCACATTCATCTTCAACTCTATTAAATCGCAATCTTGCGACAGAAGAAACTTTCTAACTGAATCGGTGTTCACTTCCTTCAAAGCCGCCCTAAGCTCGTTCTTCCCACCTACAAAGTTTGTTCCTTGGTCGCATCTCAGTTGGCGCACTTTGCCTCTTCGATTGATGAATCGACGAAGAGCATTGATAAATGCATCTGTTTCCATGGTGTTCAAGGTTTCTAAGTGAATAGCTCGCGAACAAAGGCAAGTGAAGATTAAACCCCAACGCTTTAATTCTTTCCGACCCTCTTTGATATACCAGAGGCCGAAAACGTCCATGCTAACATACGTAAAGGGCGGTGCAGGTTTCACACGCTCTTCAGGAAGGTTAGCCATCTTTTGCGTTTGAGCGGGTCTGCGTAATTTGCGATAAGTGGTGCACTTCAGAAGTTGCTTGGATACAGAGGAACGGCCATTTATAATCGAACGCCCAGCTTGTTGAAGGGCATTATGGGTCATACAGCGTCCTTGATGATGTTGGTTTTTACTGTGGTAGTGTCTGATGAGCAGCTCGGTTATATGACTCTGCTTAGGAATGATAACGGAATGTTTCACTTCAAATGCCATAGTGACTCTCTTCAGTCTGCCTCCTACTCTGAGTACTCCCTTGTCATCGAGAAAAGGGTTAAGTCTAAAGAGTGAGCTGGTCGGTTTTAGCCTTTCAATTCTAGTGAGGGCGTTCTGGCGACTCTGGAACATGCTATCGCTGTCTTTGACTCTTCGCACGATTTGGATTTCTTCAGTAATTTCCAGTACTGCACTGACTGGAGGATTACTTCTTCTGCTAAGACCATTTCTTCCACTGTTGGGGGACCGGTAACAGGTCTTGTATTGTACTGCTTGTTTGGACGATTCCGTTCGATCATTCTCTGGATACTGACAAGGCTCCTCTTCAATCGAATGAAGGAGGATGAGTGGCTAAAGAGTTTCAACGCGAGAACTACCGGAAAGATTCTCTTTTCTTTTCCCTTGGGCACTACACCATTTGAAGTGAGGACTGTCGCTTTAACTTTCTTTTTTTCTGCATCTTCGAGGTCCAAGTGTGGAACGGGGCTCGTGTTCACCACCGTCACGTTGCTCTCTCATAAAAAGCCAGGGCCTTTGAACCAAATTTCACGTTCAGCGAGTTGCTTAGCACTGATGCCTCTTGAGGCGATGTCGGCCGGGTTGTTTGGGCTGGCAACGTGCTGCCACTGTTGTGGATTGAATTTGTCGTGTATGTGCTGAATCCGATTTCCAACATAAGTATGGAAGAGTCTTGCTTCGTTGCGAATGTAACTCAAAACGACTGAGGAGTCAGTGTAAAATACTTCTACTGGATCCTTGTAGTTGAGTTCTTTGCTTAACATGGAAGCAACATTGACTAAAATTACTGCTGCAGTCAGCTCACGACGTGGAATCGACATAGGTTTCAATGGTGCAACGCGGGCCTTACCCATTAGAAAGCTGACGTACACTTGACGTAGGTTGTTGATGAGGCGCAAGTAGGTCACTTGTCCCAGACCTGCATCACTGGCGTCTGAGAAGCTGTGCAGCTCGATCACAGCTGGCTCAACGACATTGGGCGGCTTTACGCATCTCGGAATCTTTCAATTGTTATCAATTATTTTTAAATCAAAGGTTGAATTTAGTTTCTTTTGTGACGGGCGGAAGATTACATACTTAGATTTCTTAGTATTCAAAGTTAACTTGTTAGCATTTAGCCAGGCAGTAACGTTTTTCAGCTCATTATTAGCAACAATCTCAAGTGATTTCAGACTTTTATCAGCATAAATTAAATTGGTATCGTCAGCAAAGAGATGAAAATCAAAAATTTCAGAGCAATCGGGGATATCATTTATATAGCTTAGAAAGAGAAGTAGGCTGAGAACAGATCCTTGTGGCACACCGAAAGCAGTTTTCCTTTTATGTGAGATATTAGAGTCAATTTGAGTGGATTGAAAACGGTCGGAGAGGTAAGAGGAAAACCAGTAATTCACAATTCCCCTTATTCCGTAGTGGTGTAATTTATATAATTAAGAGAATGGAATGATCAACAGTGTACGTATCAAATGCTTTTTTTTTAATCTAAAAATATTCCACATGAAAATAACTTATTACCCATGTTAGTTTGGATTCTATTGACAATTTCAAGTAGGGTATGATGGCAGGAATGCTTCTCGCGAAATCCGTATTGAGATTTAAAAAGTAGGTCATTTTTATCGACAAAGGCAATAAGGCGATCATGCATTACTTTTTCAAAGAGACGATTGAATACTGAAAGCAAAGAGATGGGCCTGTAGTTCCCCGGCTCTGTATCGTCACCAGACTTGTAGACTGGAACGACTTTGGCATGTTTCAATTGAGGTGGGTGAATACCACAGCTCACAGAAATCATTGTTAATTAAATCAGCAAGAGGTTGGCTTAAAATACAATAAGCGCATTTGATCAGGCGAGTTGGGCAAGAATATAATCCATATGCTTTATTATAGGGCACTGACAAAATCTCGCGTTCTATTTCAGGTTGAGTGACAGGATCAAAAAAGAAAGAATTAATAGAACAACGATCACGTAAATATTCGCTGAAATGCTTTGCTGAGGGGGGAACATTTTTTGCCAAACTTTCCCCGATAGAAGGGAAATAGTTATTCGTAATGTTTGGACATTCACAACCAAGAGTAGTAATTTCACCGGTACCAGGTCTTTTAAGTACTGTTAGGGGTTTGGAATTTTTCTTTCGTCTATTCAAAAGTTGATTAATACCATCCCAAGTATTCTTCATGTTACGTTATGTAGATTTTCATGAAAAAATTTGCAATAGTATATCCTTTTACTATGTCGTATGAGACCAGATAATCTGTTTCTGTACAACTTATATTTTCGGAAGTCGCCGGAGACTAGCAAAGGATTTTTAACTTTTATAGATGTAAGCAGGCCCCTACTTAACCAAGGTTTTGAAAATTGCTTTGCCTTACGTCTAGATAATGATTTAAGGAGAGCATGTATGTTGACAAGTTTCTCTAGTTTGTTGTAAAACGAAGAGAACGCTTTCTTCGGATTAGCTGAATGTTTAGTCAATGTGGTACTCCAGTCAACAAGTGAAAGATCAGAAACAAAATTTTGTTCCATGAAATGAAAGTAGTCTCTAATTTTTAGCTTCTTAGGAACAGACTTGGTTGTTGTGGATTGCAGTGTACAGAACTGTGAGTAATGGTCACTGATATCAGATATAATGTTTCCACTTAGAATCTGGTGATCGGTTCTGTTAACAAAGATATTGTCAATTGGAGTGGCAGAATTATTATAGACTCTAGTGGTTTATCTAGGTTGGAAGAAAACAGTTACTTTGGAGAGAAACTAGGAAATCCTTGGAATAGCTGCAGGAATCGACATTGAGAAGATTAATGTTAAAATCACCTATTATGTATACGGGTTTACCAGTGCTATTGTATTTTTCTAGCACCTCATCAAAGTAACCTTGAAACTGTTCGGGGGAATTGTGCTGTCTATAGATCACACCACAGATGATATTGCTTTGTTTCTCGAAGTGAAATTCGACCCACAGGGCTTGGAAGGCGACATTAGAATTTCTCTCTAGAATAGAATATTTTTAAAAGAGTCGTGAATAAACATAGCAACACCTCCCGAAGCCTTCTGACCTTATCAAAATTTTATCGGTTGTATCAACAATATTTATTTTCAATATATATATTTTTAAGGCTCTAACAGACTCCGTTAAAGTATACAAGACTTTTAATGAATTCTCTGTCTTTTACTTAAAATCACTGTAAAACTAACATTTACCCAACTGAACCCTTGATCCAACATAACCAATATCCCCCAATATCTACTTCTACAGCGTTTAATGTGTTCACGCTCTTTCACTAAAATCTATTCAGACTAAATTCGGCGAAGTACTAAGGACGAAGCATCCGTCAAGGACGAATGTGGGCAAGGAAGAGCAGTTCGTCCATTAGTAGTAATAGTAATGGTGACTTTATTTTACGAGGGTAGGACATGACAGTATGATCAACTGATAACCCAGTGGCCCTCGACAGGTCAGCAGTTCTTTTACGTCCCACAGAATCAATTGTGAAGAGTTGTGAGACGGGACCTCCGGCTTATTGCCTTATCCGAGAATACTAGAAAGTCTTAAGCATTTGCAGATGTCATTGCAAAGGAAGCACTTTCTCCTCAGTTATTTAAAGACCCTGAGTGTTGGTCCGGCCAGGGCTTGAACCCACGACCTCCCGCACGGTAGTCGGGCACTCTACCAACGGAGCCAACCGGTCGGCGGTCCATTAATTTGTCTGCGAATTAATACCGGAAATAGATCCTCGACCAGTGAACAGCAACTAGGGTGATAGTTAATGTAGCCAGTTAGTATCCGGACGGTTGATCCGTCTTTTTTTCCGGATTTATACACAATCGGAATATCAGACGAACTTACCTTTCTTGGCCAAGTTCTTCCCAGGTTGACACTCTCTGGTATAAATTCGGCCATTAAACCAGTGGGTTAATTTATACTTGAGACGGATGTTCCGTCAGAAAGAATTATTCGTCTAGTATAAAAACTAGAGAAGGATCATCCGTTCAGACGAGTCATCGATCCCTCAAGATAAATCATCTGTCCAGTGCAAATACTAGAGACTAAATACGGGAAAACGGATGGATCATCCGTCCAGACGAATATTACCCTCGATAGTGTATCTGTCAAGAGAAACTACCGTGAATACGCGCAAAACAATTAACATTTCATCTTCGATATTGGAACAGCTTATAGCAATCTGTATCAAGACGTCGTCGGCTTTCTTAAATCGTGTGGAATTAATGGCCTCAAACTGCTACTAACCTTCAAGAGGAGTTAAATTTACTACTGGCAAAAGCAGAGAAAGAACGAATGAGAATTCCGTGACGATTCTTGGACATGTACCAGTAGGTTGTGAAATGAAGGTTTAACATTGAACTACACTTATTGGTTTACGAATTGACAAATTTACTGTAGCAGAAGTAAACACGTCAAGAACATGTTTCCATTACGGACGAACAGAATGAACACATGACTAAACGACTGTCGAGAAAAGAACAAGCCGGGACCTTGTCTGTCTTTTTCGTCGCTACCTCCTACTATGTTTAAACAACCCACGCGACAACATTACAGACATTCATGTCATTGTGTTCACTCTATAATACGTCTTGGCCACAACATAAAGGATCAAAAAACGTTTGAAACTTAAGTGTTAAATATTAATGAATGCATGGCAGGTTATTGTTATAAGTGATAAGTGGAAGTTCTAGTGAAAATGACTATCCCTTTCTCCCTCCCCCCTCCCCCCACCCCCCTCCCCTACCCCCCTGGAAATAAAGGTTGGTTAAAAGCTTTTTGGCGCGCCCACATGGACAAAATACTTTCTTGAAATGAATGAAACGTGACAAAAAAAAATTAAAAACAAAAACATGAAGATGAGACTGCATGCGGACTTCCTTAAGACCTGTATAAAGGGAGATATCTTCCCGTAGGGGTTAACCATCGATTTAACATCAACGCAAGGAGATAAAGACAACGAAATCTTTAACAATAAATGGAAGCAAATTTAAAAAATATATGTCCGACCTCGTAGCTTAGTCGGCAGAGCAACGGTAGATCTAATCCGGAGGTCGTGGGTTCGATTCCCACCGAGGTCATAAGAATTTTTTCTTTGCCTCGTGTGGTTCCCTGATACCCTTTACTAGGGCTAACGCCCAGTGGGTTTTTCATGGGTTTCTAATAGCACTTTAATTTACACTCCAGAGTTAATTCTCTGTTCCACCACTTGTATGTGTTTATAGTGCTACGCGGCACAACATATATATGTACCCTTACTTTCTCTCTTCGCCGCGATTCACCACCTTAATCGTCCCCGACTTTCTCTGTCCGACCTCGTAGCTTAGTCGGCAGAGCAACGGTAGATCTAATCCGGAGGTCGTGGGTTCGATTCCCACCGAGGTCATAAGAATTTTTTCTTTGCCTCGTGTGGTTCCCTGATACCCTTTACTAGGGCTAACGCCCAGTGGGTTTTTCATGGGTTTCTAATAGCACTTTAATTTACACTCCAGAGTTAATTCTCTGTTCCACCACTTGTATGTGTTTATAGTGCTACGCGGCACAACATATATATGTACCCTTACTTTCTCTCTTCGCCGCGATTCACCACCTTAATCGTCCCCGACTTTCTCTGTCCGACCTCGTAGCTTAGTCGGCAGAGCAACGGTAGATCTAATCCGGAGGTCGTGGGTTCGATTCCCACCGAGGTCATAAGAATTTTTTCTTTGCCTCGTGTGGTTCCCTGATACCCTTTACTAGGGCTAACGCCCAGTGGGTTTTTCATGGGTTTCTAATAGCACTTTAATTTACACTCCAGAGTTAATTCTCTGTTCCACCACTTGTATGTGTTTATAGTGCTACGCGGCACAACATATATATGTACCCTTACTTTCTCTCTTCGCCGCGATTCACCACCTTAATCGTCCCCGACTTTCTCTGTCCGACCTCGTAGCTTAGTCGGCAGAGCAACGGTAGATCTAATCCGGAGGTCGTGGGTTCGATTCCCACCGAGGTCATAAGAATTTTTTCTTTGCCTCGTGTGGTTCCCTGATACCCTTTACTAGGGCTAACGCCCAGTGGGTTTTTCATGGGTTTCTAATAGCACTTTAATTTACACTCCAGAGTTAATTCTCTGTTCCACCACTTGTATATGTCCACAGGTGCTGATGTCACGCCTCGTTGAGCACTATGAGAGGCAAATAACAGTAAATGCGACTATGATAGTCGACACCTACGAGTCGCTTGACGAAGAGAGATAAACAACACTTAGAAGAGGAAATAACATCGATAATCGACGGTAAGGAGCAAAAGTTAAAAGAAGCAAAACAAAAGAAGCTGAAACAGCTCGCAAGAATAAGGATTCGTCTTGAGGGATGACCAGTCTGAACGGATGATCCTTCTCTAGTTTTTATACTAGTATGCACAGAACACCAGTGAGTGCTGACGTGCAATGTATCGCGAAACGAAAGTTAAAACCAGATGATTATTTGTTGTGCATATATAAAGGCTCCTTCCCAGCAAACACCACCAAACGGGGCATATAAAATATACCATGGAAATGTGCTTCAAGAAGGAACTGTAAAATCTGAAATCAAAACCAAAATACATGAATTTGCTGTAATCCTGGGCATAAAGTGTGTTCACGTGCAGGTAAGGGACCCTGGTTAGCAGGCTATCCACTCTAGTCGGTGAGGTGAAGAATATGAACATTCACATAAACATGCCTGCTTTTCCTACGATTGCTTGAGAATACGGCCCTACGTCTTTTTCTAGACAACAAACATTTTGCCCGTACCATGATTGTTATCAACCACATTATGTGAGGGATGATGTTACGTAATTTTAAGTGGCAATATACTTGGCCATACGGCTAGTTTAAAGCACGTTTTTTTCTCGATTCATTCGTGATTGGACAAATTTCATGTTCAAGCTTTTGACGGCGTCGCAGTAGTGCAGTATGCGCTGTCATAATGATAATGAACAAAGCATTTTTCCGACACCAAAGAAATGAAAATTCCGTGGAGATAGCTAGGAAGACAACATGGCAACTTGGACAAGAAAGGATAGTTCCTCTGATATTCCGAAATTTCGTGTATAAATACGGAAACAAAAAGACGGAGCAACTGTCCAGATACGGACTAACTATCACGCTAGTTACAGTTTACTGATCGAGGATAATTAATCTGGACGGATGACCCGTCTTTTTTCGGTATTAATTCGCAGACAAATTAATAGACGAATTACTCTTCCTTGCCCAAATTCGTCCTCGACGGATGCTTTGTCTTTAGTACTTCGACGAATTTAGTCTGAATAGATTTTAGTGGAGGAACGTGAGCACATTAAACGCTGTAGAATTCGACTTTGGGGGATATTGGTTATGTTGGATCAAGGGTTCAGTTGGGTAAATATTAAGTCTTGTACACTTTAAGGAGGATTGAAAGGGTTTTCAGCGGAGCGTGCACGTGCGTAAACCTATAAAGCGTGTGTCGCGCATGCTCAAATGGTAATCTTGTCGACTCGAAATTTTTGTAGTTTCGTAACTTTAGTCGTTTATATTTCCGCTTTCGCTGGGTAGATTTTAAAATTTTTTTCGGTAACAACTGAGATCAGTTGGCTGCGTATATAATCCGACTTTTAAAAAATTCTGTGGATAGGGAAAAAATCAAGAAAGCAATAATCAAAAAGTAGTTTTATTCGTAATGTTCCCTACAGAATTTGTTTAAACTGAAATATTTTGAAGATCATTCCTGGTAACATATAATATAGAAGTTTGAAAAAATTTCACCAACCTGCTTTTTAAATAAGATAAAATATTTCGATTTTAGGAGCTCAACTGAATGCTTCATATAGTTGCCATGGTAACAGGATTTCTGAAATAAATGTCATGAAATGAATCTATGATGTTTCTTTAATTTATTTGTGGGCAAAGTTTCATAGTGATAGGATGAACCAAACACAATTTAGAAAAGAATTTCTAGAACTTGTCTCGGGAAAATGAAAACTATTTCGAACCACTTTAACAGAGTCTGTTAAATAAATATTGTTGATATCACCGATAAAATTTTGATAAGCTACATTCTAAATTTCTATGCCTGCCCCTCAGTGCCACCTGCCAATTGCTGCTGTTTTTCCTGTCAAACGATCGTATGATGTGATGTGATTACGATTTAGGATCCGGTAATATTTCAAAATATCATTTTCTAGGTAAACTCCACCAGCAAACTTTGTCAGTGAAGTTTCACAGTTTGTCAAGCATGTTTTTAAGGAGGCTTCACCGCTTTTTACCGCCTTTTTAAAGCCAACAGTTGCTAACATCTCAATCTACCTGACACGTTTATCAAATACAATTAGTAACTACGCGGTAGTTTCAAGAATTGCAAGACAAAACCAACCGCACCGGTCGATTGGGTATCGGACGGCAGCTCGATTAATTCTACCCCAACCTTAGTTAAAAAACGCATTCTATTCCTAAAATTAAGTCCAAATTATAACAAGGGCTTCATTAATAAGCGAAAGGTCAAATTGTCGTTTATAAGAACGACCTTTATATTATCTACCCTTGGCCGAGCAAATACATGAAACAAATAATTCAAATGTCTTTTTTGAACATATAGCATGGTTAAGGAACGCAACTGGCAGGAGGCGAACCAGTTGGCCTATTCATTTTCCCGAGTGAATCAATTTTTCATTATGAACCAGCATTGTTACAAAGCACTCTGGCATCAAACCGTTGTTTTCCACAAACCACATTTTATAACAGTAGCATCGCGTTAGGTCCTATCAAGTGTATACTCCGAAATGTGAGGAGTTTTCAACTAGCCTTTTCTTTTGGGAGGTCAACCGAAACTACGACTCGTGAAAAAATAACCTGTCATGCATTCCTTTGAAAAAAAATAATAGTTCAGCTTGCAACTTTTTTAAACTTTATTTTTCATCTGGGAAATCACGACCCAAGCGCATTTTACATGTAAAGTAATCACTAGTGACATGGAAGTCTGTAATTTTGAGATTGACGAAGTTAGAGATGAAGTCCCGGATTATTCTTCTCAAGACAATCCTTTAGGTATTTGACATTTCTGGTCACTCGTAACAGAAACAAGTCATGTTCTTGACGTGTTTACTTCTGACATAATACTATTACAATTTATAAGCCAATAAAAGAAGATCAATGTTGACCTCTGTTTCACTACCCTACTGGTATTGTCCAAGAATCGTCGTTCACTGTTCTGACTCATTCGTTGGTTCTCTGCTTTTCCACTTCGAAGTTGAATTCTTCTTGAAGGTTAGTAGCAGTCTCAAGCCTGATTAATTCCACACGTAAGAAAGTCTGCAGCGCCTTTATACAGACTATTAGCTGTTCCACTCGATCGTTAGTAATTTTATAGATCTCAATTAAGCCGATGCTACGGCATGCCTTAACAAATTGTTAATTTATTGTGGTGAAGATTTTATAAGTTTCTTCTGTTCTCCTTCCGACACAATACAAATAGAAAAAAAAAGTTTGTAACATGTTTTGAAGAACCGTCGACCGGTTAACTCAGTTGGTAGGGCACCGGACTGCTGTGCGGGAGGTCGGGGCCGGTTCAAACCTCGACCGGACCAGCACTCAGGGTCTTTAAATAACTTAGGAGAAAGTTAGATTTTCTAGTCTTCTCTGATAGGGACGATAAACCGGAGGTCCCGTCTCACAGTACTGGTGTGGGACGTTAAAGAACCCACGCACTGATCGGAAAGAGTAGGGGACGTAGTCCCCGGTGTGATGTTTTATAACTTATTCTGTTCTGGGGGCACCTCATGTGTTGATCCTAGTATTTATTCATATAAGATTGTAAATTGCCTGGCTGAAAATTGCGCCTATAAAACTGTCTGGCAAAGTTCCCCATAAAGTGTTGTAAAGCGCTTTGAGTCGTGGAGATAAAGCGCTATATAAATCCTCATTATTATTATGAAGAGGCTTGTTGGTAGCCTGGCAGACTGACATTGTGTGTCCCCCGTGTTTAAGGTGACCAACCGAATAAACTTTAAACCGAGTTTAGAGATTTAAAGCAATTTCATTCTCTAAGACTGTAAGTACTTTAGTAAGAGAGGCTTAATGCGCACAGCAAACGTTACGGTAGAATCTAGTAGCGCCGAGCAAATACATGAAACAAATAATTCGGGAGACGAACCAGTTGGCCAGTGAATCAAAGTTCGCACAAAGCAATTTCCATGATGTACTGTGTTTATTAAATGTGAACCATTGTCTTCGGTAAACAGCACCCCGTTCGAACAAGCATTGCGTGACAATGGCCTTTTCCATAAACCGTTGTTTTCGGCCAGTCACCTTTTATAACGACAGCATCGCGTTTGGTCCTATAACGTGTATACTCCGAAATGTGAGGAGTCTTTAACTAATCTTTTTTTTTTTGTTTCGTGAGGTTAACTGAAACTTTCACTCGTGAAAAAAAATAACCTGCCATGTATTCATTAAAAAATAATAGTTTAGTTTGAAACTTTTTTAAACTTTATTTTTAATCGGGGAAATTACGACTAAAGTGCATTGTATAGGTAAAGTCATCACGAGTGACATGAATGTCTGTAATTTTGAGATTGACGGCCGGAGTAACAGACAAGGTCTCGGCTTATTCTTCTCAAGACAATCCTTTAGGTATTTGAAATTTCTTTTCACTCGATTCGTAATGCAAACATGTTCTTGACGTGTCAGTTTACTTGTGACGTAATACTATTTTCATTTCATAAGCCAATAAATGAAGAATGACGTTTACCTCTGTTTCATAAACCTGCTGGTATTGTCTAAGAATCGTCATTCATCGGCATTCATTGGACTCATTCGTTGGTTCTCTGCTTTCCCAGTTCGAAGTTCAATTCTTCTTGAAGGTTAGTAGCACTCTCAGGCCTGATTAATTCCAAACGGTGTAAGAAAGTCGGCGACGCCTAGCTTTATACAGACGATTAGCGAATCAAAATTCGCACAAACAGGTTTCCATGATGTACTGTGAGTAAAGACCACCGCTGTTGAACCAGTATTTTGTCGCAATGGGCTCTGCCATCAAACCGTTGTTTTCGGCCTGTCACTTTTTGTAACGGCAGCCTTTCGTTAGGTCCTATCACATCAGTGTATTTTCCGAAATCTAAGGAGTTTTCCACCATAGCTCGTTTTCTTCATAACGTCAACCAGAACTACCAATTATAAAAAAAAAGACCTTTCATGTATTCATTAAAAACTGATACTTTAGTTTGAAAGTTTATTATCCTTTATGTTTCTTATGACAAAATCCGGCGAAGGCTTATTTTATAAGTAAGAGTCATCACGAGTGACATGGCTGTCTGTAATCGTCGACACGGACGGGGATACAGGCAAGGTCCCGGCTTATTCTTTTCTACACTGAATCGTTTAGGTATTTGAAATTTCTCGGTTCGCTCGTAATGCAAACATGTCCTTGAAGTGTTTACTTCTGACATAGTGCCATTTCACAATCTACTCAGTGGTATTGGTCAAGAATCGTCATTCATTGTTCTGACTCCCAGTTTAAAGTTGAATTCTTCTTGAAGGTTAGTAGTAGTCTCAAGCCTGACTAATTGACACGATGTAAGAAAGTCGTCGACGCCTTGATACAGACAATTAGCTATATATTCCACCATCCGATCCTAAATTATTGTTTTTTAGAACCATCAATAATTTAGTAGGTCATTTCTATTTAAAATGCCAACTATAACATCTTTTGAAGATAGGCTCAAATTTTCACTCCGAAAGTTAGACCACCAATTGCAAAATCTGTTCCAACAGGCGCGCGCATAGGAGCAGTCATAAAAGAGATGGTATAAGTACTCTTTGTAAATTGCGCAAAAAGAACACTTCTCTTACTCAATTAACCCAATTTTAAATAATTTGGTATTTGTAAACAAGATATTATTTAATAATTTGTACTGAAAGGACCAGGTATAAGTTTCACCTGCTGCGTTGTAGGGGATCGAGAACACTTCCTTCGACGGGTCTGAAAATTCCAAATCGGTTGACAGAGCTTTGAATCTATTCGGATATTTAGCTTTATTAGCAATCAGCAATGAGTAGAACCGTTTAGATTTCGCTGAGTACGTATCGAATTCCGTATTATTGTATTTAAAAGTCATAGAATCAAATTCCACCGGTAGGAAAGAAGACAGCTTATCCTTAGGCACAGGCAACCGTAAGGTAGACCATGTTAAAAAGTTGGAATAAAGCCCCACATTCTTTAGGTATTCAAAAGAGCGTGCATTATCCAAACTAAATAGTAGACCATTTAAATAAATAATTCCACCGTCCGCATATTTTTTATAAAAAACTAATTTGTTATCAATTCTTATCTCTTTATTATTCCAAACTACATAATGGGCATAATTAAGGACGTCCGCAACCAAAATGTTCCCACGTACAGATTTTTTTCAAACTTGCCACGCAGAAAGGTAATTACCTACTTTTGCCAAAAAGGCAAAAAAAAAAAAAAAAAAAAATAGGGGGTCACCGTGCTCGTTTTCGAGATCATGGAGTGCATTTTCAGAAACTTGCGTTACTTTAATCCGATCTTCGCATACAACTGTCAGCAATAAAAAAAGCTATATTAGTGATTTTTTGATCAGGTAAACGTACTCAATTCAACATAACTAATAAAACTAAATAAACGTTTGCAGCTGATGTCTTTTTCTGAGGTGAAATAGACCTTGAAAAACGATACACAGTAGTCAAAGAAAGAAAACGAAAGAAAACTTCTCACGCACAGATTTTTTTGTTTTTGTTAAAATGAACAAAATCAGGAAAGGAAGTAATCTATGGAAAGAAAAATGGGGGTCACCGAGCATTCAAGAGAGTAAAATCGCTGCGAAGTTCTCAAAGCTATTGTCTATTCGCAATGTCACGTCATTGCGTGACACTTCCGAGAAGACCCGGGTCCACAGCTATCCCATGACGCCACCTGCTCTCACGTTCCATTCTTGTGGAAAATGTTTGCGCCTTTAGCGGGCTCGATGCTATGTTTGTTTACCTTCCTGGTCTGCGATCCATGACGTGTGCGTGACATGCGCGAAAAAATGCGCAGTAGCAATGGGCGCGAACGTCCTTAATATCGGAGAAAGCATTTCTAAAATCTGCCCACCAGTCAAGTAACTGCTATTAAAAACCGTTTAAACTTACATTGAGATCCCTTACATCATAATTGCATTTTAAAAGCAGAGTCCCTCCGTATTTTTTCAAATGAAATATAAAATATGACTTCCATGGACCCACCCGCTAAGATTTAGGTCACCGTTCTTCAGCGAGTTAATGACTGAGAGTCTAGTCATTTTATCTGGACCTTTCCACAAACATTTATATACCATCCTCTCGATCTGTTTAATGATTTCTTGTGGAGTTTCCAATATTGTAGAAACATATAAAAGCTTTGGTATAAGGAATGATTTTATAATTATTACTTTGCAAACAAGGATAAACCCCTCGAACTCCATAGGTTGATCGTTTTTTGAACGTCAATCTTTTATGGAAGTTTTGTTTGATGATCTCTCCTTGATCATGCACACGAGAAGTGAATTCCTAGCGTTTTAACTCCAGAACACCACTCAAGGCCCAGGGGTTTCTCTAGTGAATTGTTATTTGCCCCAATCCACATCGCTTCAGTTTTTTAAACATTCATTTTTAAACCAGACCATTTTTCAAAATTGTTCATGATTTGCATGACGATTTCTACAGAAGAGGTGTTCGTCAGAGTAGCAGTCATATCATCAGCATATAGGAGTGTTTTAATTTCGTCATTATCGATTTTTATGCCTTCAACGTGTTCATTTGTCTGAAGAGATATAGCCAAAATTTCAATTACCACAACAAATAGATAGGGTGACAAGGGATGACCTTGCCTTCTCCTCTTTCTAACTTAAAAGGTTGGAAAATAACACAACTCGAAAGATTATTATAAAAAGCTTTAATCCATCTTATCAGGGTTGGACCAAAATTAAAGGCCCTAGTGATTGATATAGAAAACCCCACACAATAGAGTCAAAGGCCTTTTCAAAATCTTTAAACAGTAGAATACCAGGTAACTTAAACGATTCAGTGTAATCGATAATGTCGAGGATTGAGCGAGCCACCTCTGCAATAAATCTACCCTTGATAAAACCGGATTGATTGTGGTGGATTATTTGAGGAAGAACGGTTTTTATTCTGTTGGCAATGACTTTAGAAGCAAGCTTGAAGTCATCATTGACTAACGAAATCCGTCTCCAGTTTTCCAAATGCATTCGATCTTTACCTTTTTTGTCAGTTAAAGTGATAATTGCCCGTTTTTGTGAATTTGACATTTCTCCAGAGTCAAAAGAGCAGTTAAAAGCATCGGTCATTAGCTCACCTACAGAGCTCCAAAACGTTTCGTAAAACTCGGCAGGTAAACCGTCATTACCAGGCGTCTTTTCATTTTCGAAAGTGTCCAGTGCATTGACACATTCTTCAATAGTTATTCGTCCTTCACAGCTTGGTCTTTCTTCCTCAGACAATTTTGGAATACTAGCCTGACCAAGAAAGTGTTCCAATTTATCTTGCTGCATCGTATTGATTTGTCTACTGTAGAGATTTTTATAATAATTCGAAGACGAGTCTATTATTTTTTCATTTAAAAGATACTATGTACTTTTCTCCCCATGTTCATGCCATCTTGCCCTTGAACGCACAATTAAACCATTGACTTTCTCTAGAGAAAATTTTTCTAACTCAGTTTTACACTCATCCAGAATCTTTTCAAATTCTTCACAAGGATTGTGTTGATGATGATGATGAACTTTATTTACGTGTCAAAAGTATATAGCTAATGAAGCTAATTGGGGACACTAAATAAAATATATATAAGCGTAAAAATTAAGAATTTACAATAAACCTATTATAACAACCCAGGAACTATATACTTATATCATTAATCATTAAAGTTCGGAACGAAGGGAAAGCTTTCACGAAAGGCAAGCCTAGCAATTACAGCTACAATCAAGAACATTAGTAATGTAGTAAATGTAATGTAGTTGCAGTTGTATTTGTGCAGCTTGGAATTTCTGCTGCAGACTGTCCTCTCTCTCTTTCTCTCTCTCTCTCTTAGTTCTTGCTAGCTTTTTTGAGTATTCCGTCGAAAAAAGACGAACCTTATATTTAATCCAATCTCAAGCAACTCTTTTATCTGAGAATTCTTTCCCGCCTTCTTTTTGCCATATTTCCAGCTTCGTTTTTATTAGTTGAATAAAATTTTCATCTGACAGAAGTGGTGTTCATTTTCCAGAAACGCGGCCCTTTTTTAGTCTCTTCAAACCCTTGCAAATGAAGTACAATTGCCGAATGGTCCGTTTTAATGGCTGCAATAATGTCTACATTTTTAATGAAGTCCTGAAGTGTATCTGAAATGAGCCAATAATCTAATTTGCAAAAGATAAACGGAGATTTTTGGCACCATGTAAAACATTTTTCTTCGGGTTTTTACCCTCCATATATCATGCAAATTGCATGTCATTAGAATTTCTTCAATACGTTCAACAATTTTTTTCTGATTATTATTATCCTGCCTTGTTTGTCCAACATCGGATTCATAGGACAGTTAAAGTCCCGTCCAATAATTATTTTATCTTCATAAGCGAGGTCTTCTTTTTTAAGGACGGCAAGCAGATGATCATAAAATTATGCGGCTTGATTATCATTGTTTGGACTGTAAACGTTAAACAAACAAAAGTTTTTGTCATTGATTGGTGCTTGAATACCAATGTATCTACCGGCGGGATCAACATTTTCTGTTTTATTTTACAATCAAAGCCATTTCGTAATAATATCGCAACTCCTCTTGCATTACATAACTGCTTTCATGGGCGGAGCAAGGTGCGTCCCATTCAGCTTTCCATTGTTTCTCTTTGTCACGCGTTTAATGTGTTTCTTGAATAAAGATTATATTTGCATTTTGTTTTCTACACCATGCAAAAATTGAACGTCGTTTCTTAAAGTTACTCAAACCTCTTACATTCAGAGACTGAATCGACATCAGTAATGATCTGAGGGGAGAAAAATATGTGGCGAAGGCTGTTGACAATTAATATAACAAATAATGGATGAGAAGGATCTACAGCGCACAAAAACACAAAATCAGACAACTATATATATATAGTAATAGTAAATGGGCTACTCAATATGGGTACATACGGAGTTTAATACAAATTTGTTTCGTAGACCAACAGAGTTAGTCCACTCCTCAGTTAATCCCCATATATATATATATATATATATATATATAACAACAACAAGTTTCCGAGAGCATATTAACTGAATCTTTGCTGATGGAGTCCCGCGTCCTTTGCTCCAACAGCCGTGTCCGGTCCTAAACGTTATAATGCTTTTCTTTTTTCCTGGCTTATTTCCCGATTTTTAAAACAAATAATAAACTCATTAGGCTATTACTAAGTATAGTACCACCATACCTTTGAGAAGTATGAGTTGGTTCGAAAATGAAGAATAAAAGTGTGCATGTAACTGACTCATGTTTATATTGGAGAAACATTACAGTGAGCGCTTGAACTGCTCAGTAAGTTTCGCAGATAATCCACAGCTTTGTAACCGATAGTCTTACGGCAAGTCAGACGGTGTGTTCTATGCTTTACCGAACTACCAAGTATAGCTGTACTTCCATTCTCCAGAACAGCCAAAGCTGAATTTCCTGTGACGAAAAAATACATTTCTTTCAATTTGTTAACAACAACAACAACAACAACAAACACAGCAAAGTTCGTGTCAAAGCTTTCAGCGATAACATGAGTTCTAGTGTTTTGAAATAGAAAATAAGAAGTCTTTGTTTGGCCGATCCAAGTCTGAATGGAAATTTCCAAGTTCCTTTGCATACCTTGGCTGGATGGAACATGGAAATTTCAAGGTCTTTTACTTTCATTTCTCACTACGTTCACTACCTTCCCTAATTTTGACAGATAGTTTGCGAATTTAACATTTCCTTCCATACACTGCAGTACTATAGACAAAATTGGCTCTAATTTACTATACCAGCTGAAGTAAAATTCCGGCAAACCAGTGGATTTCTTAGTTGAATTTTAACAGGTTTTGTAGGGAAATTGGTAAGGTAGTCATAAAAATAGCTAAATATTACCTGAAATTCATCGTTTTAGAATATCCCAAATGGTTTTAGAAGGCGTTGGTATTTTCATCTTTAGATTGGCAATTGCTGGTGGTAACTGAAAAATAGGAAATACTTAACGCAGTGATTCAGCGACAAGTTAAGTGCAGTGCTGTTTTAGAATATCGTTATTTTGCATGACATAGTTCAGTAGTCAGCCTTTCAGTGAGTTGGCTTAAATTAAAATATGTTTGTTGCTTTTCTACTTTAGAGCCGGTGCCATGGAAGGGAAGAAATTGGCTTTGTTTTTATTATTGGTGGTGGTATTTTTGGAACTACCTCCATTACTCAACGCCGAGGCCAAATCTTTGTGGTGGCATCACAAGCCGCGGTGCTCAAAGACACTGCCACCAGGCCGTTGGGTGAATAGGTGGCAGGGGTGTTTCTATTTCAGATGCCCACTTGGTAAGTGTAAAACAAACTTGAAACTTTGATATTTATGTCTTCGTCGCACTTTTTCGTCCGTTCCTTTAAGACTTAGAGACCAACCCATGAACTCATTTGTGCTCCTCGAATATAACGCCTTGTGACCCATCTTCGTACTTGACGCTTAGAACCGAATTCGAAGTCATCACGACCTTCTATGAATACTTTAAAAAGGCCAGGTTGAATATAAAGTAGGGCTCCTTGAAAGAAGCTGTCGATTCGACTCGAAATGGGATCACTCAGACGCACTGATCTGTCAGCACACTTTTTTTTTCTCTTTTTTAATCATACTGACCTTACTGACTGTACGGCCACTACGAAAGTCACAAAGGACTCGGAGACAACGAATTATGAAACTGTGATTGTTTATGTAAAACACTCACAAGAATATGAAAATCAGTTCCAAACTGAGAACTCGTTTCGTTGTTGGTTTTCAGTTTCTATAAATTATTCCTAAAAAAGCAACCTAACCAGGACTCTCATAAAAAGACTTACACTAACAAAAGTTATTATCTTGCAGGAAAATCCATCTATGCATGGCGAAGTGTTCACCGAAACTGCCAAAAAGATCGCGTCCATCGTTTCCGCTGTAAGCGCGCCCCGTTTCACTACAGAAAGAATCGCTGTTACAACACCGAGTACGTAAACCACTTTGATGGCAAAGTGGATTTCACGTGCCCTTCGGGCGTTATTGCTGGAGTTAAAAGTGATTACAGTAAGCCCCATGGAGATCGCAGGTAACATATAAACAACAACAGTTGATATTTCCTGGTAAAATAATTTGCAGCTTGACTAAATAAAAACCCACAAAGCGTGGAGGGCTATACACAATTTCGCTCAATGGTTAAAATCTTAACACCCATGAAAGGGATCACGTTTGCAGAGTCAAATGTGAGTAAGAATGAGAGGCGGAATAGCTTAGTACTGAGTTTACTGAGAAAGCAGATGAACAAAGCCAACAATTTAGTCAACTTCTATAGTATAGAAACATCCCCAAAGGAAAAAGCAATTTTAAGCATTAGCCTTGATTTGAATGATTGTACCTCGGTACTTTTGAAAATGTAAATCTTCTAAGGAGAGACTCTTAGGGTAATTCCCTTTTTATAGCTATTAGTTAACTAATCTCGTACCCAGATCTCCCACACTGGCATCTGGATACGAGATTATAAGTGAATTTACTTTCGAAGTTTTTCTTATTTATCGGTTGAAACGGTGACCTTGGTACCGATCTAATACCGAAAACAAAAAGTCCACTAACTCTCCTATACATTTCCCAAAATTTTTACTGCCACATTTGGACATGTTCTAGCATGACTTTATCGATGAAATTTTGGCTGTGGTGTTTATTCAGCATGGAGATTCATAAAATGCCTTAGTATCTTTTCGTGATCGCTCAAGTAGAGTTTTTATTTCATTTCACTTTTGAGCACTGTCCCCGTTCCAATTTGAAGTGGTCCTTTTGGCATCAACTGAAAAGGAACAAACTGTTGTGAAAAATAGGAGCGAAGTGTTAATTTAGAGCTAAAAAAGACCTTATGTTCCAACTTTTTAACATTGAAAGGAACGTTTTGTTCCTTAAATGAGTGGCTTAGGAAGACGTGTTGCCAATGGTACTGTTCCCCTTTTATCAGTTTGGCTCTCTTTACACAGTAGAGGAACAATTGTTCCTATTAATGCGTCCCCTTTTGGAGTAGCTATTCCTTTATGCTGGCGTGAAGAACTTTAGTTCCCAAGTGCTTACGCTCCTTCATCTGATGAAGGAAGGTTTGCTTCTTTCTTTCTTCGTTCCTGCCTTGAAAATTGGTTCCTTTTCATCCATTTGAGGAACAATTGTTCCCATTAATGATTCCGTTTTGAATCAAATGTTCCCTTTTATTGGCGCGTGGAACAGTTTGTTCCTAACCGACAGTTCCTATTTGTGCAAAATGGTTCCTATTTAGTAAAAGACAGTTCCTTTGTGCATTCTCAGCTCCACAGAAACATTCTTCTGTTCTTGACATCAATGTTTATCGCTTTGTAATTGGCAAAACATTTGGTGTAGAGTTTTAAGCTTGAAACAACTTGAAACAGAGTCAATACCTGATGATTTTAAACGACATTTCAAGGCGCTTATTGACTTGTCCGGACAAGGTTGAACATAATCGCACAGCCGCCATGCGTCACCTTGGACACATTTAATTAATAATAACGAACACTGGCACGCAGCAGAGCCATGCCATGCCTGAGCAAGCTGGGGCAAGTTGGGACAAGTTGCACAGTGCAGTCTTTGTGTTTACTTCACTATTTATGTTAGTGGAACAAACTGTCAGTCACACATGTCAGAGATAAACAAGAAAGGCACGGTTGACTGGTCGAAAATTGATGCCTCATCACCGAAACCCAAACGGCTTCACTTGGAAAAGGACGAAACAGATAGCTTGTATCACTGTCCAATACAAGTGTGTGATCACGATGGATTTAAAAGTCAACGCGGTTGCAGGAAACACGTGAACACTAAGCGCGGTTGGTTCTGTTTCTTTGACGAAAAGCCCGTTGCAAGTACCAAAGAACTTGCCGATGATGATAAAACGAGTGAAATCGCAAAACCGCTTGCCAGAGTATTTTCATCACTTTCGGTTTCCAGTCAAATTGGCGAGTCATTCACGAAATGGTTGACTAAAAGTGGTGGTGCATGGTTGCAGGAAAGATCGCGCAGCTCAGCAGATGGTCAAAAGGAGTTTTAAGTTTCTCAAATTTTGCTGCGAAGACGAGGAGGAATTGAGTTTTGAAGTGCTGGACTTTAGCCTGTGTTCTCACAGTCTGCTATTCAAGTTTAGCGATCGCTTGCAGCACGAATGCAAGCTAGGACAATGTGGACGATTGGGCTACAGTGATGCCATCTCTGAAATGATCGACTTCAGAAAAATAAATGGCGCCCCAGACACAGTTCTTCGAAACTTGTCATCAACAGAATTGTGCCTCAGAAGAGCTCACAAGACAGTGGTAACACAAGATCAAGACATTGAAACTCTGGATGCTAGGGGCCACCAGGCAACCCTGGAAGAACTGTTAGAAGTGGTGACGTTTCATTTGCCGCGTTACGAAAACACATGCAAAGCAAGCCAGAGTCAAGTCAACCCCTCGGACTTAACATTTGCCACGGAATTTGTAGCGGTGTATTTGTTTATCAAGATGAAGGGGTCTCGCCCTATGACTTATCAGTACTTGACAGTCGACATGGTTAAAACAGGCAAGGAGAACGGGAGATTTATTGACCAGAAAAAGTTCAAGACTGCTGGCAAGTACGGATTTGACTCGTTGATTCTGACCGACGCAAGCATGCAGGTGCTCAATAGCTACATCAATTTTGTAAGACCATTGCTGAAACCCCAGTGCGAGTTCGTTCTGGTCACGAAAAAGGGAGGCCGACACAGCAAATTGGGCGACGTCATGAGTAAACTAGTCTTTGACGCAATCGGAAAGTACAATTACCCAACGCGCTATCGCCAGATCGTCGAAACGCAAAGCATCAATCAGCTCACCAATAAATAAAGAGCAAAGCATGTTGTCGGAAGATCAGAAACACAGTTCAGCCGTCGCCAAAGTTCACTATCAAACGTAGAGGGCGCGCGGAGTTTTTTAAAAAATAATTTTATTAATTGACAAAACTTCAAACACGATTTACAAGATGATTACTAACCCTGTACTAACATTACATTGAAAAACTACCTATTCTAAAAATACAACAAATAACTAAACAAGACACCATATGAAAACAACAAACCAAAAAACAAAGCAAAAACAAGAAAGAAAAATCTAATTACTACGGTGCAGAGCCCAAGGAAAGAGCCCACTTCGGACTCAATTTTTCCATATTACTTGTTTTAGTAAATAAAATTATGAACTTTTCTATTTCATACCTCATTTTAACCTTTAGCTTAAAGGCGGTTTTGCTTGGAAAAGTCTGATTTCTTCTGCAACCCCAGATATAATATTTTGCAATCAGTATCAAATAATTTAGCAAGGGGCACTGTGCGTTTATTATTCCAATAATAACGTCTTTCAGAGTAAGGTGGACAAATTCTCTTGTCAATGACTAAAAATACCATTCAAATTCCTTCCAAAAGTGCCGCGCATGTCTGCAGTTGAAAAAGACGTGGTTAAGGGTTTCGGGTTCTGATTTGCAAAACGAGCATTTATCATCTGGGATATAACCTATTTTACATAACTTAGTGTTAGTAAATAATATCGAATTGAGGACTTTATATTGAAAAGCTTTCATATAAGACTCAAAGGACACCTTATGAGGAAGCAGAAACACCTTATTCAACTGTTCTTCCGATAAACTGAAAAATTGACTCGAATGTTGCCAATTTTTTGGAAACTGAGCAATTGTTCTTATAAATAACATGTAGTAATCCTTAGATTTCTTTTTTAAAACATAAAATTCTTTGTTGTCAATCGTCAATATTGAGCCGTAGTCTCGGAATGAGAAAAGCTGTTTGTTTTTAAGTGCGCTGGTACACTATGGCGAAGTCCTGCCCAAGTTAAGAAGTTAATTTTCCTGATTTTCCTTGAAACAATCGTAAGCGAATTCAATGTATCCATGTCGAATAAAAGATCGCTTACATGGATGATGCCGTTTTCAAAAAAATTCCTATAAAATATGGGCTTATTGTTTACACGTATCTCCTTCTTGTTCCACACTATAAATTTCCATTCCTTTCTTGTGTCGAAATCATAACGAAATTCTGACCACCAATGAAGTAAATCGGAATAAAATTGAGAGGAGATAGAGAGATCTTTAACATCATAATTACAGTAAAACAAAAAGAGACCACCAAAGCGTTCCAATAGAAAACATGGGCGCGCGGAGTTGCTGCAAAGGCTCACGAGTGTCTGCAAAAGCTACAAAGTGGTAAAGGCTCTGAGCTGAATAGGGAGGTGAACACGAGGTTTAGCATTTCAACTTCAAGTTCTGCGGCACTGGCTGAAAGCGCAGAACTGAAAAGCGTGCCCCTGAGAGGGATGCCCCACCGACAAACCAATTGCGAATCCAAAGAAGTCAGCGCTGGATGCTGAAATTTACAGCATACGAGGACGAGTTTCTAAAGGAAGGCATTGCTAAGCACGGATTTGGACAATGGACCGCGATTTTGAGAGTTCCCGGGTACACATTTCAAGACAGCAGAACAGCAGACTCTCTAAAGAAAAGGGCGGGACTCAAATTTTCATCGGGGCCATGCAACTCAACTGAACACTTTTCTAAACCCCGAGATAGGGTTTTCCTTTCTTTGCATATCTACCACTTAGAAAGCTTATCGCGCTTTTGCATTAAACTAAAGATTACAACATGGACAAATTCATTTCATAAGTTTCATAAGTAAGTACCCCAGCTGAAAAGGTGTAAATAAACATGCCATAATAGCTTTCCGAATGATCACTCTTCTATTCCTGGCTAGAAAAGTACTTGGTAACGGTGTTGTTACACGCTCTTTTCGCATTTTTAGCTAGCTTGGGCGCTCTTTGATCGCGGCCTCTTCCCACTTGTTTGCGGGCAGACCTTGCCAGTTGTTGCCTTGCGCGTTCTTTCAAATGCAGTGTGACTGGTATGGCATCTGGGTACTGGCGTGATGAAGATCTGTTCGGCATCGTCGGGTACTGCTTCTCCGGTGCTACGATTCTGATTCGAGTGGCCACCTAGATCTTCAGAAACCGACGACGACTCGCCGAACTCTTCTGGGGTTGTCAAGGCCGCGAACACATTCTTCACTAAATGTTTATGGCTGTTTTAGAGGACACCTGGATACACACAGACACGTTTCCTTTCTTGCAAGGCCGCCTGGCAACCAAGTGTTCCAAGCTTTCGGTGGTGATTCTTCAACTTGTCTTCAAGGACTTCACAGTTCGCTGTCAAAGACTTTTCGCATTTTGGGATCGACACATGTTAAGATAAGACTTAAGGCGGTCATGTAGCTCCTTCTCCGTACTACATAACCAGTGGCCTTCATATGCTTTGCGTGCCTTCTTGCGTCGCAACTCCTTCTGGGCCGCTCCTGGGCATCTCCTGGAGATCCTTTGCAATTGGACTCGGAACGGGTTCGTCTGGGTCATCGGGCAGGAGGCTCAGGTTCTGACTCCAGACGCCCTTGGCTCTAAGCAGATTTTTTCTTTGTCTGATTTGTTCGTCTCGCGACTGCTGTTCTTCGGTTCGTCTACGTTCCTCCATCCTCAGCATCTGCTCGAGGTGTCAGTGACGCAAAATGCCTTTTTACAGCTGCCCTATAAAGCCTTGAAAGAGCGGCTCACGATCTGTAGGGACAAGACTGTTGGAATCGTGCCCGCGAGCATCGTCTGCAACTTCCTCGTCCGTCGTATTGTTGGCTGGTGCTTCTTTGGCCAAGAGTGCTGGTAAGGACAACGATCTTATCTCTTCCTTCTCCTCCTCTAGTAAAACACCCTGGGCCGCGGGTGATTCGTCTTCTGGGGCACTACTATTGCTACCACTCTCCGATTCTTCATCGTCTTGGGACTCTTTAGCCCTCTGTGCTGCCCAAACAACACAATCCATGACGTGCTTCTTCATCCAAGCCGAAGCCTTCTTTTTGGGCTGAGACAGGTTTCGGAAGGAGTACGTTCTCACCCTCTTGTCCATAGCGGCTTTGTTGGCGGAACCGAATTTCAGCTTTCGCTGGGAGGTAATGAGCATTGGGCACCGGTTGATGAATGCTCGAGCACTTTGGTACTTCACGTCATGAGCTGCATACCCACCTTGGGTAAGGATTTTCCAGTCATCAATGTCCAGCGTGGTTTCTGTGGTCTCGTCTATGAATATCACTTCGGTAAAAGGCGGCATCATCAAATTGTTGAAGCCTCGTTGCTTTGTAACTGTGGCCATGCACGTTTCCGTGATGGACGAGACCTAGAATGGGAAAGAACAAGCTGGTTTTGCCACTGTTTGCGTCTCCCCCCAAGCACGATAGTTTGTCCTTTTCTCTTTTTTTATTGTAGCTGATCAGCTTGAGGAAATCGTCACAGAATCTGGCCACCTCCTGTTGTTTGAGACAGTTTTCAAGTACCTCTCTGAAATACTTTTGGTCAGGATCTCTCGTTGTGTAAAACGGACAAAACGCTCTGGGTGACACTTTTCCAATCTGATGGTCTTGAACAGCACCGTTCATGAGATCTCGTCTCTTGGCGGACCAACAACAGCCATTATTGACCTCGATCAAATCATAGTCAACGGTCAGTGGCGCGAAAAGTTCGCAATATGGATCTGACAAAAGATCAGTGACTTTCTTTATTTCACGTATGAGCCTACTCTTGAAGAATTCGGTTCGTTGCTCAGGTGTTGACGAACGCCCTGGCCTCACATTTGTAGGAGTGTACCTTGAGCGTAAAGTCTTTCTTGTACACTTTCCCTCTATAGATGGCATAACCTAGCCTGTTCATTGCGATGGAGATGCCGTTGACCAAAACTGTCAGTTTATCTGAGAGCATTTTGGATTCAACATCAGGTTCCTCGGATGAAGTCGGTGGCTCTATACTCCCACTAGCATTAGCAAAGCTAAATTTGTCAGCGCGTAAGCTAGCTCCGATAAGTTTATCGATTGCTCTTGCTAAGGGTTGCTCAAACTGTGGGTTGACGACACTCTGTCAGTTTCGCATTCGTCTCGGTCCTGCGAGCATAACATTTCATCGCTACCAGTACTTTCAAGTTCTTTTGCGAAGCTGCTTCTGTAGGAGTACCAAACCAATTCTTCCATAAAGGGGTTTTTGTGGTCCTTTAACACCTTATATAGTTCCATCATCGCTTCGCATTCTTAGGTCTCTACAAATGTTACCTGATGAAAAGCAAAACAAGAAGCAGTATTGTTAATAACGATGATTGTATCAATAACATGTGAAGGAGCAAATCAATCGAAAGTATGTACGAATTAACAAATGACTGATTGACCCACTGGCTGAATAAGTGAATGAACGAACGAATGAATGAATACATACTTTGTACACCACATTTCAGCAACGTTCTGTGTACAACTATGGGGCTCGCTGGAACACCACTGGGCGTCGTCAAAGCCAGCCAGCAGGTAATGGCAGGACAAAGTGACTTGTTCACAAGTGCAGGGTTTCCGTCAATCCATTGTTGTGTTGTGGTGCTGGGAATTTGGCTGGCGGAATCTCCATCACTCTCATCACTCTCTTCTTCGTTGTCTTTGTTGACTTTCGCTTTGCTTTTGGCCCATGTGTGCTTATAGCACTGAAGAAAACGCCGCGGATTGGATTCCTGAAAAGAAAGAATGACAATGTCTGCGTATTTTTTTTCACAACGATCGCTGAAAACGCCAGTGATTCCAGCTTAAAAAAGTCAGTGTTTATTTGACAAATTAATACCAACCTAAAATGGCAGGGTCACAAGCTTCACGAGTCACCCATGCAGATCGTCTCCCAAGATTTTTTCAGTCTTCTCCTTTGCGTTACACACACATTTTGCAGTAATAATGCTACATTTTCTCGAAACAACTGGACTGAGAAAGCACAAGGCATTGCGCTTGATGGCCTCAGTGTTTAGTTGTCTGCAAGGTTGTTTGGCACGTATCATCTTCGATGGCAGAGGTACAAATCACTACAGAGAAACGGCTCCTTATATTGTGGTCAGGCACTTGTGAAATCACAAGGCATGAATCTGACAGAAAATCGCACGGTTTTGCTGTTTCGTATTTGGAACTGCCCTTTCGTTTGCAACATGTCTTGACATGCAAACTTCGAAGAAGGTGCTAAATGAAGTAGACGCTGTCAATGCCTAATGAACGTTGCCGCTGCAACTATTCAATTTAGTGCTTGGTCAATGCCATTCTAGTACCATGAATTGTTGTGCTCAACTGTCAGTGACTTGAGAAAGCACAAGGAATGCCTCTCGCAAAAAAATGCATACTCTCGCCATGTTGGGAGTTAGGTTTGTTAACATTAACACAGTTGCATTCTTTCGGTCTCTGCAAAATGGTGCCAATTATTAATCTACATGTTACAACTGCCAAAAAAAGGTCACTGAACCTATTTGTTCAAACACAGTGATATTTGCAGTGCATTTTCAGGGAATAAATCTGGCGGCCAAATACTTTAGGGAATATTCTTCGTTTGTCTGTTTTTGGAAATTTAGAGAAAAATACAAATTTGACTCAGACTCTAAGAACAGTGGTGCTTCGTTGGTGAAAACAGAAACGAAAGTTGCTTAAAAAACGTGATGTGCAGTTGATAATGTGAAATTTTCAAGTAGATATTTGGCTCTTTGGCTCTTGATAAATTCAAACCTATACGACCAAATATCGCTGAGGTGGACGTAATATATTCTTGTTTCCGTCTATTCCGTGATGTCTGTCTTATCCGTTGATAAAAGGAAGAGTTTTGCATTGGAAATGTATTCCAATTAGAATCGTACGCTCTGCAAGTTTCCCCGCATCCCTAAACTATTTTGAAAACAAGCGGAAAGTACTGATCTCACGGATTTCGCGCAAAATAAAATACATCAATCTCTTCAATATATTAATCTTTTTGTCTCTGTAAATCTATGATTTTAGCTTTAGCCCACACGTACAGTAAAGTTTAGAAGCAAAGGGAACCAGAAAGTTTGGGAAACGATTTATCTCACCAGCCATACATACCACCCGCCTCTCCCTCCCTCCCTTCCTCCCTCCTTTCCTCCGTTCCTCTTTCCCTTCCTCCCACCCTCCCTTCCTACTTCCTTGCCTCCCTCTATCCCTCCTCCCTCCTTCCCTCCCTCCCTTTTTTCCCTCCTTCCTTCCTTCTTCCCTCCCTCCCTTCCTCCCTCCCTCCCTTCCTTCCTTCCTCCTTCCCTCCCTCCCTCTGTTCCCTCCTTCTGCCCCTTCCTTCCTTACACCCTCCCTCCCTCCCTTCCTTCCTCCTTCCCTCCCTCCCTCTCTTCCCTCCTTCCACCCCTTCCTCCCTTACTGCTTCCCTCCCTTCCTTCCTCCCTCACTCACTCACTTGCTATTTTTCGCTCTTTTTCTTCAGGTTTTCGTTCCGTTGCTGTATGGATTGTTCTTATCGTGCCACCAAATGCCACTGGACCTCCTGGAAAAACCGCTGGGACGGGAAATTGAAATTCCGTGTTCGTAGAACAAAATACCATCTGGTGGGAGTTCGCAGCGTGCATAGTAACTATCATGAGTAAGTTTAGGAAAGCCTCATGCAACACTGTTGATTTGGTGACTACCACTGGCATTGACAGATAATTGTTGACTGATATCTCAGGATTTCATACCAAATAATAATAGCTACAGTGATAAAAATAACCATAATGATAACAAAAGTGATAAAGTTAACGATAATTGCTCATCATTCTTCTAAAGCAAACTTTTTGGATTTCAACAATCAGTAATCAATGGCAGTTGCAAATGTGCAACTAACGGCACAGGGAACAGGGCCTCAGATCGAAACGTACCAACCACAGCCAACAACTGTACGAATGCGATAATAATGGTGACGCCTGAGCAGACGCTTTCATTGCCTGATAAGGACTAGTAGTAAACAGTTGCTGAAACGTCGCAATTTTTGCTTCTCAAGTGAAGCCTGAAGCCATACTATATATGCTGCACTGTAGTACCTAGATCTATCATCTATGACTACGTTCCAAGTTTTTCTTTTTATTAGTAGTCAACCATGTGTGTGATTGAAGGAACGAGATTATGAGTGGGATTATCCTTGCTCTGATATCTCTGACCGTACTAAACGTTTCCATAAAATTATGATTTCTTTCTAGGGATCGTCGCTACCAGTTCCGCGTCTGCAGATTTCGAAAATTAAGAAGACGGCATCACTGGCGGAATGAAACCGAGTTGAGT
>OX419342.1:20786178-20791178 GCA_948470475.1 Galaxea fascicularis | reverse complement strand
ATCATAGTTGCCAAACCGTCAAAGACTGTAAGGCTTGGACGGGTGAAAACAGATTAAATATTAGGAGCCAAAGTCGGAAAATATCGAGAATCTCAAATCAGTTAAAAAAAATCGAAGTTTCGCTTATTTCACCCAAACAAACATCATAAAGTAGAAAATAGTAAAAACAATAAAGATAAAAAGGAGATCCAATAATTTAAAAATAATTAAATTCAGGGTCCTTATTATAATTAACAGAGCATTCCTTTTGGAAACTGATGTCCCTGACAAAGGTCTTGATCGATTTTATCTTTCTTTTAAAACAGAGAGGATTTTCAAGTTGCTTATATTAATATTGTCAGGTAAAGAGTTCCAGGCAATTGCAGCTCTGTGTTTAAATGAACAACGGCCCTGTTCGGTTCTTGGCCTTGATACAATAATATTTAACGATTACCTAAGACAATAAGAAGAAGCATTCTTAGCAACTAGCCTATTTATATCATCTAATTCTATATCGTAAAAAGCTCTATGCACTATATTTAGAATGCGAGAACAATAAAAAATATTTCAATGGCATCCAATTTGCATTTGCGAGTACTGTTTCGTCATCCAAGTCCCTTGGTAGTTTGTGGATAAGTCTTGCTGCTCTAAGGTGGATTAATTCAAGATCTTTCATCAGATAATCTGAACAAGAGCCCCACACAACTATGGCATATAATACGCTTGGGATTACTGTTTTGTAATAAATTGTTTCAAGTATGGTCTTTGGTAAGAAACTTATGCGTCTCAACATTTTTACTTTGGAACTGTGTGAGGTAGAGACTGATTTTACATGCTTGGCCCAGGAGAGTCTTTCATCGATGGCTATGCCAAGACATACTGAAAAAGATCTGTATTCAATGGTTTTGTCTCCCCAAACTAAAGGTTTCAGGGGCCAGTAAATGGTTTTGTATCCAGGAGTACTGTATCACATTTCCCTTCATGGATAATTAATCTATTCTTTTGGCACCAGGTTTGTAACTCATCTAATATCTCTTGGAGGGCTATAGCAACCTCATCAGTAGTATTACCAATAGTATAGATAGTAGTGTCGTCAGCATACATGTAAACTTCGATCACCACTTCTAATGCTGTCTGGAAGATCACTTACATAAGTAATAAAAAGCCTAGGTCCCAATAAGGAACCCTGAGGAACCCCAATTTTCACAGGTTTAGATTCCGAAAAAACGCCATCAAACTGTGTCAATTGGCTTCTATTTGCTAAATAATCCATCAGCCAAATCCATATATCTTCTGACACTCCCAAAGCCTTTAGTTTCTCACTCAGAATGACATGGTCAACACAATCAAAGGCTTTCCTCAAGTCAATGAACAATACACCTACTTTCAGCCCATCATCCAAGGCTTCTTTCCACACTTCGGTAAGGTGCAACAAAAGACTTTCTGTAGAATGACCCTTCCTAAATCCCCACTGTCTATCAGACAAAAGACTGTGAGAGGTCAAATGATTATCAAAAGATCTACAGACCACCCTTTCCAAGATTTTGCTAGGAACACTTAGGAGTGAAATAGGTCTATAGTTATTTACATCTAGCCTGTTACCCTTTTTAAAAACTGCAGCTACCCGGGATTTCTTCCAACTGTTAGGAAAATGACAATCTGCTCTACTTTTCATACAAATTTCAAAGAGCCCTTGTACAACAGAGGACTCACATAACTTAGGATTCCTTGGGGAAATATTATCCAGACCAATTGCTTTATTTGGGTTGAGGGATTTCTGTACAATCTCTTGAACTATGTTCCACTCTACAGAGAAACTAGACATAGTTGGACAGACTTTATAAATAAAGTTGGTAGTGTCAGGGGGAAGTGGGCTTAAATCCCTGGTTAGATCTAAGGCTATATTTAAAAAGAAATCATTAAAATAATCAGCCTTCTGTTCACTCCCAGTCATAATGTTCCTACTTTTATCTTGTATCGGCCCACATTTTTTAACCTTACTCTTCTTCAGAATACGGTTTGTAACCTTCCAAAAATCCCCTGGTGAGTTGGCATTTTCAAAAAGGTTAAGCCAATATGCTGCCTCTGCCTTTCTTAGCATTACCTTAACTTTGTTCCGTTGCTGTTTATAGCAGCACCATAGATCATTATTTTCAGGATTGACATGTGCTTCTCTTAGGTATTTATATCGCCGATTCATAGCCTTCCTAATTTCTGTATTCATCCAAGGAAGGGATCTATCTCCGATCTTCACAATTTTTTTCTTAATGTGGTTGTCAAGAATACTCTTGAACATTTGACTACTCTGCTCCTCGTGGAGCTGTGTTCGAGTCCCATATGTAAAACGTCATTAGCACGTAAAGTAAGGCATCACGAAATCCTTAACGGTTGAGAGGCCGTTATAAGGCTCCCCCATACATTGTAAAAATGTATGAAATTTAATAAAGAAGGCAAAGAAAACTGAAGTGTTATAAAATTCACTGAACGAGTGTGTGAGAGTTATTTGAATCCCCGACGGGGTCGTACTCTGGTCATAGGGTTTCCAAATTAGCTGCAACTTCCATCATCATCTCCAGGGCAATAAACTAGAATCAACTTGTGGATGGGTCTCTCAAGACTCTTCCTTTTCCCAGAATGAGTTGTGAGAAGGCGGACTTTGCGAACAAGACCATCTCCGTTCACTAGTATAGGGTATACTTCGGTCACCTTTGCAAGAGGCCACTGGTTTCTGGGACACGATTCGTCTCGTATCAGGACGATATCATTAACTTGACTGTCAGGACTGCCGACACGGTTCCATTTCTGGCGCTTCTGCTGTAGAAGACAGTGTTCGCGTTGCCATCAAGACCAAAACTGTTCTGATAGGTATTGTATTCTGCGCCATCGTTTTCTTGAGTAAAGATCTGGCCTCTTGAAGTTCCCAGGAGGTGGTAGCACCACTTTGGCTTTGCAAGTGAGCAATGCAAGTGATTGGGCTCCGGAAAATCAGGATCTGATAAATTGCCAACGGTGAGAGGACAACTATTCACGATATTTTCTGCTTCCGTGAACAGGGTACGAAGGGCTTCATCATTAAGCTGCCGTGCGTGCTGCCCTGCTGTTTTCATGGTGTTCAAGGTTTCTAAGTGAATGGCTCGCGAACAAAGGCAAGTGAAGATTAAACCCCAACGCTTTAATTCTTTCCGACACTCTTTGATATACCTTAGGCCGAAAACGTCCATGCCAAAATACGTAAAGGGCGGTTCAGGATTCAGACGCTCTTCAGGAAGGTTAGCCATCTTTTACGTTTGAGCGGGTCCGCGTAATTTGCGACAAGTAGTTCACTTCAGACGTTGCTTGGACACAGAGGAACGGCCATTTATAATCCAACACCCAGCTTGTCGAAGGGAATTATGGGTCATACAGCGTCCTTGATGATGTTAGTTTTTACTGTGGTAGTGTCTGATGAGCAGCTCGGTTATATGACTCTGCTTAGGAATGATAACGGGATGTTTCACTTCAAATGCGATGGTGGCTCTCTTAAGTCTGCCTCGTACTCTGAGTACTCCCTTGTCATCGAGAAAAGGGTCAAGTCTAAAGAGTGAGCTGATCTGTTTTAGCCTTTCAATTCTAGTTTGGGCGTTCTGGCGGCTCTGGAACATACTATCGTTGTGTTTGAGGCTTCGCACGATTTGGATTTCTTCAGTAAAATTCCAATACCGCTCTGACTTGAGGATTACTTCTTCTGCTAAGACCATTCACGCTTCCACTGTTGGGGGACCGGTAACAGGTCTTGTATTGTACTGCTTGCTTGGACGATTCCGTTCGATCATTCTCTGGATATATACTGACAAGGCTTCTCTTCAATCGAATGAAGGGGGTGAGTTGCTAAAGCGTTTCAACGCGAGAACTACGGGAAAGATTCTCTTTTCTTTTCCCTTGGGCACTACACCATTTGAAGTTAGGACTGTCGCTTTAACTTTCTTTATTTCTGCATCTTCGAGGTCCAAGTGTGGAACGGGGCTCGTGTTGACCATCGTCACGTTGCTCTCTCATAAAAAGCCAGGACCTTTGAACCAAATTTCACGTTCAGCGAGTTGTTTAGCACTGATGCCTCTTGTTGAGGCGATGTCGGCCGGGTTGTTTGGGCTGGCAACGTGCTGCCACTGTTGTGGATTGGATTTGTCGTGTATGTGCTGAATGCGATTTCCAACATAAGTATGGAGGAGTCTTGCTTCGTTGCGAATGTAACTCAAAACGACTGATGAGTCAGTGTAAAATACTTCTACTGGATCCTTGTAGTTGAGTTCTTTGCTTAACATTGAAGCAACATTGACTGAAATTACTGCTGCAGTCAGCTCACGACGTGGAATCGACATAGGTTTCAATGCTGCAACGCGGGCCTTACCCATTAGAAAGCTGACGTGCACTTGACGTAGGTTGTTGATGAGGCGCAAGTAGGTGACTTGTCCCAGACCTGCATCACTGGCGTCTGAGAAGCTGTGCAGCTCGATCACAGCTGGCTCAACGAAATTGGGAGGCCTTACGCATCTCGGAATCTTGATTTTCTCTAAGAGTGGTAGTTCTGATCTCTATTTCTCCCACTGTGAACGAAATGATTCGTAAATAAGTAATGTGTAAACAGTCAGTATTATAAGTAAGTTAGTAAGTAAGTAATAAACAAAGCGAATCGAACCGAACCGAAGCGTACTGCAACAGACGACGACCATCGAGCCAAACTGAATCCAGCCGAGTCCAATCCGAGCCCAATCGTTCGAACCTCACCAAGCGAAACCGAGCCGATTCGAAGCCAGTAAGTGAGTAACCGTAGTAAATAAGTAATTTAATGTTAGTATTTAACTAAGTAATGAACAAACAAAATCGAACAAAAGGGTACTACCAAAAACCAAAATCGACCCGAACTGAAGCCAACCGAGTCCAATCCGAGCCAATGAGAAGTCAAGATGGCCGCGGACGGGCGGTTAGTCTGTAGTTCTGATGGTTATCATGACTCATTTCCAGTCTTGTTCGCTCAACCCTGA
>OX419342.1:20768678-20781178 GCA_948470475.1 Galaxea fascicularis | reverse complement strand
CTAAAACGTTTGGTTTTTTCCTCAGTGCTCTCGCTCATTTCATGGCACAAAATTTGTTGAAGAAAAGCCAAGCTAAGTCCGGACGGTTTATAACCTCGGCCCCGCTTGCTAAGTTTGACATTTGGAAAACTCTCGCAAAGAACAACAACGCCTTGCCAAAAAAACGCGATCTTTAACAGCTGCAGCATTGGAAATGCCAGCAATATGTTGTCCCTCGCAGCATTTCTTAGCAAAGCAATGATTTGGGGGTGAAATGACGGCTATTATGTCAACTCTGCGTTCGGAGTGATTATTGACTGACCTAAACTGTCCGCATCCGCAGGTTAGTATTCCTGTTTTGTCTTTTATACGGACACTTATGTCAAGAACAATCGGACCAGCGATTTGCCTAGGTTACTCACTGGTTATGTTTTTTAGTTGTCTTTTTTTTTTCCAATTTCTACGAGAAACGCCAAAGAAACATTTGTAGCGTTTTTTGTTTTCTTACGTTTTGTTGTTTTCACGCTTTTATCTCAGATTGGTTTGGACTAAAAAATGCTCGTGTTTTTTCCAAATGTTTTCTATCCAATATTTCATTTTGGACTCTAAAACTCTTTGTTTTCCCTGCCGTCGATCATTATTGGGAACAAAATTGGTTGAAGAAAAGCCAAGCGAAGTTCGGACGGTTTATATCCTCGGTTCCTCTTTGTTAGGAACAAGAGCCGGATTGACATTTGGAAAACTCTCGCAAAGAGCGACAACTCCTTGCCAAAAGTAAACACGATATTTAACAGCTGCAGCATTCGAAATGCCAGTAATATGTTGTCCCTCACAGCAATTCTCGTTGTTAGTTAAAAAATCGCAGACTTAAAAGGCTAATTGCAGCAAAAACTTCGTCTTTAATTCAATGTTTGTTGACAGATGTTTTTCTGAAACCGATTTGTTTGTCTGTTGTCATTGCCAATCAGATGTTATCATTAACAGTGATGTAAAAAATAATACCGCCCATGACTTGTAGTCAAGGTTTGTAGTTTGCAATATTTGTAATTGATCGAAGTCAACAATAAAACCATTCTCAACCATTTTGCAGTTGATCACCTGAGTTGATTCATGGCTTATCGTGAAGCAGCCACTTTTCACAACGAAAAGTTAAAGTCGTTTTCGCTTAATGTTTTTCGGTCCTATTGTAAAAAGGAGACCGACGGCAGTTTTCTGTCGTCTTTACCCTTATAGATTACAAAAATGACGCCATGAAATAGTCAAAACAAGGCGAACAAAGTGCTTTTCTTCTTTTTTGGGTGGTGTCGAAGAGTACCCACTTTGGGGTTTCACCATTCAACCTCGTTCCAGGGTCTCTCCTCTTCCCTTCCCCTGGAGCGAGAGAGGAGAAACCATGGTTTGGGCTGGTCACGTGTCTCCCAGAATCTGGGAGATTACAAATAAACGATTCGAAGGAGGGGCAGATAAGTGTGAAATTTGTCCCCACTTAGTCCACTGGCGAGCGTAGCTTGTCGGCAATCAAAACAAACTACACGTGAAGCGCTTCGGACCGAATTATGTCAACTGGGAGTATTCAGCAGACGCCCAAAAAGATTAGTAAATCTTCCACTACTGCAAATATCAGTTGTTGCAGGCTTTGTACATCAGTTGCAGACGTATCTCGCTCGAAGAACATTTATGCAAAAGAAAATCGCGCATTGCTCGCCGCTGCCGAGGACATCTATGGCCGGCCGTTGAGACAAGATAAATTGTTGCCACATCTATTATGTAGGCCTTGTGAACAGCTCCATTCCGTCCTTGCACGACAGAAATGCTTCCGGATGCGTGAAAATCATCTCGTACTTCGCATCTTTTAAAAGTGGGAAGTTTGCGTCACTAGCATCCAACTCCAAATCACTCGAATCGCGTTTCCTCTTTGCATTCAAAAACGTAGCGTTGACACTTCCTTCGCTGCTCCTTCTTATCTGATCTTTAATAAGGGCGTTCAAAGGCGAAACAACGATAACAACAGGACGAAATGACACGGATTGACTGTTCATTTTCTCGAGGAAGAGCGAAGGAAGAAGATGAAAAATCAAAGATTTATCCGTATCCCGTCGGTAAAACTGCCACAACATCTCTGCCAGAATATATGGCTTCCAAACACTGGACTTGTTTAGGTTTTAAATTGAAGTTACAATACTTACTCCGAGATATTGCGACTTGAAGGCTGCTATAAAACATGGCGACCTGAACAACGATACCAGCAGCCTCGATTTGAAGATGACAAAGAAAATGAGGCAAAAAATCGAGCAAACAAACCACCCTTCCCTGAGGAATATTTTTGCTCTGTGAACACGTGATCAGCCCAAACCAGGGTCTCTCCTCTCTCGCTCCAAGGGAAGGGAAGAGGAGAGACCCTGGGAACGAGGTTGTTCACCATTTTGTTTTGTTGTGGAATATTTCGGTTTGTTGAGGTTAAAATGTCAGCGATACATGTTAGAAAATTTGTGACTTAGCCAAAGCACATAACCGGTTGTGATGTTGGATCTAAAAGTGAGTCACTGGGACTGTTAATCTATAGTTTAGAGATTTATACCATTTGTATTGAAATGTAATCGGATGTAATTAAACTGTGATGAAGCAAAATCGTTTATGCTCATAGTCATGTAGTCCCTTGATCCAACGTGGCAAAGGCCGATGAATCGAAAATGTACCGGTTAGCACATGTTTGAATGGTGGTTGTGGCTCTGCAGCAAAACAGTAAAAAAAAAAAGAAAAAAGAAAACTACTGTATAATCACAATACAGAAGTCCTTACTAGAGTCCTGGCTCGAGTCCTGGCACTGATTTTATTTTATCGGTAAATGCCATACAACTATAAGGAAAGAACTGTGGAGCTCCGCTTTTAGGCTTGCCTAAATATATATATATATATATATATATATATATATATATATATATATATATATATATATATATATATATATATATATATATAAAACTAGTGTGGAACACGAGGACGGACAACTTCGAGCGAAAGAAAGTATAATTTATACACTAAAAAATATTAAAAAGATAAAATGTTTTATAAAAAGACGTTTCGGTCAGTGACCTTCATCAGTTACAATGCAAGTGAAAATAACAATTTCCTTAAATAAGTTTACAGAATAAAAGATGAGAAAACATTACAAAGATGATTACATAACAGGGCGTGATAACACATAACAGCAAAAAATTAACAAGTGATGAACAATCGGTAATTACTACGCGTGAAACTAGAACAATACGATATAAATCTACTGGAAAAACAAAATGAAAGGTAAAATAAACGAATACAAGCATACAGATGAAATGAAATAAAGAAGAAAAGATAAAGTTGTCGAGTCCACTGAAAGTGTCAAGGAACTGGCGTTAAAAATAAAGGGCGAGAGTTAAAACAAAATTCCCAATCCAAGCCCCTGAAACCATGCCGAGATAGGGCACAAAAGGCGCCCCGACCTGGGCCCTTAAACAACAACATCATGATTGTAATAAATTCCCAGATGGGAGCCCCCTAGATTACCTAGCGCTAACAAAGCTAACAGGATCCAAGACTGGGACCTTTGATAACCGCCCAATTATGCGAGTTGCCTCTACGTTAATTGTAGTTGATTCTTTTTTTCGAGTGAAATTCCTGACGTTTATTCAAACCAAAGGGTGCCAAAGAGAACAACTGTGCACTCCAATATGCCTCTTTAGTGATTAAAAGTTTTTCGATGTTACTTGAATTATTTACAGTCGCCTGCACTTGATCGATACATTGGAATTAGAAGTCGCTTAAATCGTGTGGTGTTTTGTTGAAATGTACTGCTACCTCACAAGTCTTTTTATTAGTGACCATAGCAGACTTATGGTTGCGAAATCTAACTCTAAAATCAGTTGTTGTAGAACCAATGTATTGCAGGCGACATTTCTTACACGAAGCCAAATAAATAATGTTCTTAGAATCACAAGAAAGTTTTGATCGTATCCTGTAACTCTTGCCTGTTTGAAAACATAGAAAGGAATTTGATTCAACCAAGAAGTTGCGACAGAGATCGCATCTTGTTCTTTCACATTTAAAACAACCGTTGGCCTCAAAAGATTCTTCGCGCTCGGTGTTGGGGCCATAACGAGATGGCGCCAACAATTCCTTAAGGTTTTTAGATCTGCGAAAAGATGCTATGATGGAATTTGGAGGAAAAAGCTCTTTTAACGTAGGGTTGGATTCCAAAATAACTCGGTGTTTTCTAATGATGCGACCTACATCAGGTAAATTTGGATTAAATGTGGTCACAAATGGGAATAATTTCTTCTTAGATCTGGCACGAGTCCTAAGTAGATCACTTCTGGGTATGGCTGAAGCCTTACGAAATTGGCCATCCACTAATTTAGAAGGGTAACCTTGATTGACTAGATAGCCCTTATATTCAGTTGTTCTCTCGGCAAGAAAAACTTGTTCCGAGCAATTTTTTTGTAACCTTGTCGCTACGCCATAAGGGATAGCCTTCAGCGACTTCTAATGAATCACATCAGTTGGATCCTATCAACCTTTCAAACGTGTCCATTAGCCAAGACCAAACCAATCTACTCAAGAAAGGACCATCTTTCTGCCCTATGCCAAAAGATGTTGACTGGCAACGTGTATATGACGATTTGGAAGCTTTTGAGGCCCGCTTGCGGACTGCAGTGTTTTTCATTGAAAATAACCCTGAGAATAGTCAAGAGTCAGCCAGTCACCTTCCTCAAGTTCCGAAGGAAAAGAAATGGAAGCCACCACCATCAAGGTATCCAGAACTTGAACTTTTTCTTTCTAGTGTTAGGCGTGATTTGATAAACCCTCAGAATATTAAATTAGCTAGAGATAACCTAACCAAAGGAGAACGAGTTGCGTTAAAACAATTAAGAAATTCTGACGTGGTAATTCGGATGCAAGATAAAGGTTCTCGCTTCGTTTTAATTGAGAAAGAAGAATACGAGGATAAAATGTTCGGTCAGCTTCAAAACCAATTGCATTATAAACCCTCACAAGAGGATCCTACTATTAGGCATTTGACTGTGGTTGAGAGCTGGTGTGACAAATGGGTCAGAAAAGGTGAAATTTCAAACCAAGTAGCCAATTGGATAGTTAACAAAGAAGCCAAACCAGGGGTTGTCTTCGGAAACATCAAAACCCATAAAGTGGGAAATCCTCTTAGGCTTATCACATCTTGTTGTGGTACGGCAATAGAAAATCTCTCAGCCTTCACTGAATTTTATTTGCAACCACTGGCTCGTGAATTGCCATCTTTCATCAAAGATACCACCGATTTGCTTAATTGAATTGAGGATCTTAATCAGAATGGCCCTTTCCCCGAGGGCACTCTATTAGTTTCATGGGATGTAGTGTCAATGTTCCCTAACATTGATAATCAACTTGGTCTCACTGCAGTAAAGAGAGCACTGAATGCCAGAGAAAATCAACTTCCATCTACAAAATGCATTCTAGAAGCGGTAGAAATTTGTTTGAAGAGCAATCATTCGGTTTTTAAAGAAAATTTTTTTCTACAAATTCATGGCACAGCCATGGGCCCAAAGAACGCCTGTAGTTACGCGGATCTTGCCATGGGTGAAATCGATTTTCAGGCTAAATTTTCTGGCCCCATAAAGCCGGCTTTATGGTGGCGATACCGCGACGATGTTTTTGACCTTTGGCAACAGGGCCTTCCTGCACTGCATAAGTTTACTGAATTTATAAATTCTTTATACCCTACTATAAAATTTGAATTAGTTTTTTCTGAACGCGAGCTTCATGTGCTTGATTTAACTCTACACCTTATAGAGGGTTTCATTCAGACGGACGTTTATTCAAAGCCAACTGACAGTCATCTGTACCTCCCACCATCAAGTGCTCATCCTAAACACGTTTTTAAGGCTATCCCTTATGGCGTAGCGACAAGGTTACAAAAAAATTGCTCGGAACAAGTTTTTCTTGCCGAGAGAACAACTGAATATAAGGGCTATCTAGTCAATCAAGGTTACCCTTCTAAATTAGTGGATGGCCAATTTCGTAAGGCTTCAGCCATACCCAGAAGTGATCTACCTAGGACTCGTGCCAGATCTAAGAAGAAATTATTCCCATTTGTGACCACATTTAATCCAAATTTACCTGATGTAGGTCGCATCATTAGAAAACACCGAGTTATTTTGGAATCCAACCCTACGTTAAAAGAGCTTTTTCCTCCAAATTCCATCATAGCATCTTTTCGCAGATCTAAAAACCTTAAGGAATTGTTGGCGCCATCTCGTTATGGCCCCAACACCGAGCGCGAAGAATCTTTTGAGGCCAACGGTTGTTTTAAATGTGAAAGAACAAGATGCGATCTCCGTCGCAACTTCTTGGTTGAATCAAATTCCTTTCTATGTTTTCAAACAGGCAAGAGTTACAGGATACGATCAAAACTTTCTTGTGATTCTAAGAACATTATTTATTTGGCTTCGTGTAAGAAATGTCGCCTGCAATACATTGGTTCTACAACAACTGATTTTAGAGTTAGATTTCGCAACCATAAGTCTGCTATGGTCACTAATAAAAAGACTTGTGAGGTAGCAGTACATTTCAACAAAACACCACACGATTTAAGCGACTTCTAATTCCAATGTATCGATCAAGTGCAGGCGACTGTAAATAATTCAAGTAACATCGAAAAACTTTTAATCACTAAAGAGGCATATTGGAGTGCACAGTTGTTCTCTTTGGCACCCTTTGGTTTGAATAAACGTCAGGAATTTCACTCGAAAAAAAGAATCAACTACAATTAACGTAGAGGCAACTCGCATAATTGGGCGGTTATCAAAGGTCCCAGTCTTGGATCCTGTTAGCTTTGTTAGCGCTAGGTAATCTAGGGGGCTCCCATCTGGGAATTTATTACAATCATGATGTTGTTGTTTAAGGGCCCAGGTCGGGGCGCCTTTTGTGCCCTATCTCGGCATGGTTTCAGGGGCTTGGATTGGGAATTTTGTTTTAACTCTCGCCCTTTATTTTTAACGCCAGTTCCTTGACACTTTCAGTGGACTCGACAACTTTATCTTTTCTTCTTTATTTCATTTCATCTGTATGCTTGTATTCGTTTATTTTACCTTTCATTTTGTTTTTCCAGTAGATTTATATCGTATTGTTCTAGTTTCACGCGTAGTAATTACCGATTGTTCATCACTTGTTAATTTTTTGCTGTTATGTGTTATCACGCCCTGTTATGTTATCATCTTTGTAATGTTTTCTCATCTTTTATTCTGTAAACTTATTTAAGGAAATTGTTATTTTCACTTGCACTGTAACTGATGAAGGTCACTGACCGAAACGTCTTTTTATAAAACATTTTATCTTTTTAATATATTTTTTTAATATATCTATCTATCTATCTATTAGGTTTATGCTGGAGAAATGGCGCACTTGTGTCCCTCTTTTATTCTGGGTAAGTAAAGTGTCTAAATTTTAGCTTCAGTTAAGTTCAACTGACTGTCGATAACCATATTTGTACTGCTCAATGTAAAAGTGACTAGCAAGAATTTAGCCTTTCTCCAGAATAGCTTTCAACCTTATTAATATTTTGTGTTATCTTGATCCAGAGCTGTAGGTTTGTTCTGATTCAGTAATATCTCATAAAAAGAAATAAAGAAGTTACTGTAGCTACAGTCATTTTCTTTTTTTCCTACTATCAATCATATATATATATAACCTCGGATAATGCATTTCGCGTACTCTGATTAGTTCACTCAATCTTGGTTATCAGCTCATATACCTTAGTTTGACCTTATATGGTAAATGAATGCGCTAAGCGTTGCTAAGCTAAAAATGTTTTCGCCGTAAAGCGAAATTTTTCTCTGAATAAAGCCAAGAAAAGAAAAAAAAACTTTTTTATGGAAAGTTTGGATCAATGGCGACGTTTACAAGTACGCGAAAAGGTAAGAAATGTGATGAGCCTACGTCTGTGTGACCAAAAGGTACTACACAACATCGCATCTTCATCAATTTTTTTTTTCGATTTCGCTCGGATTTTCTCGCTTTTTTCGCTTTTATTTCGTACTTCAAATTTTTGGAGTTTAAGGAATTTAATAAAACAATTATTCCATTCGCGCTTGTTGGATATGAGACTGGTTGTAGCTATTTACCATCTCATATCCAACGCGCGCTCATGGAATAATTGTTATATATATATATATATATATATTTCCTGATGATAGTGCGTAGTGGTAACCTTTTTACCTTTTGATCAACTCAGTGAAGTACAAGACAAAAATTTAGTTGGAATAGGTAACTGTCTCACTCTAGGTGAGAAAATGGGAGAATATACATTGCCACATTTCCTAATTCAGTATTTTCTAACTGCAGGAGTTATTCATGCTTAGCTCTTAAACAAAGGGGGGATTTTGACAGGTGCATGACTATTGTAACATGGGGTTTCCATGTACTGTATATAGAAGCCATTGCCAACTTCATATCAACTCATACTCCATTACAGGGTTGCCTTCCCCCAACTGCTAACTATTTTTACATCTGGGAGAAGAAAGGGGGCACTGTGAGAGTACAGCATCTTACCCAAGAATCAATGCAATAATCCCTGCTTGGGGCCAAAACTGGAATTCTTAGGGCCTGTTTACAAGGAACGAGGGTTACCCTAGAACTTGCACATTTCCTTTTTTATTCGGTGTTGTGTTTACAAGGCAGCTAGGGTTACCCGGGTAGGCAGTTTACCCTATCTGCGTGCTAAGGTTACCTTGACAGGCGGGTTAACTTTTTCCCTTGTAAACACTCCAGGTAGGGTTAACCTGCCTACCGAGGTTCGAGTGTGATCGCACATTAAATTGTCCTGGGTTGTAGGGTTACCCTTCATGTACCTGTGAATTTCTGCTTGTGATGTTTCGCCCTCCAGCTAGGGTTAACCCCCTTGCTAGGGTAACCCCCCTTCTTGTCAACAGGCCCTTATTCTGGAGTCCAGTGCACTAGCCATTTGGTCACCATGCCTCCTCCTGTGATCTTTATGACTGGATTGGCATTTACCTTACTGTCAAGTTGAATATCCTCCTTTTTGAGTTCAATTCAAAAGGGTGGAACACTTATAACATCGTGTAACCAAAAGCAACTTAAGTCGACTTAAGGCGACTTCAGGTCCCAGAGTAGGCCTGTTTTTATCGATAAACTCCGGGTTAAAAACATAACCATTAACTTTAACCACGGCCAAACCGAATTTAGTGGCTTTCTTTGTGTTTTCAGACCTGCTTCGTTTTAATTTGGATGATTTCTTCGCTTGTCACGGATTCAAACCGGGACGCCATTTTTGCGAAATTCTCACGAGGGAGCACGAAAAAGGATATTGCGAGTTTGACCGGCCAATCATAACGCGCCTTCAATGCTAACCAATGTTTTAGTATACAAGATATTCCCTGTCGAAAATATCTTCCCAAATATGCAAAAATGTCGAAGTATTTCGTATTCCATTATTCATTGGGATGTAACTGAGTTATGACGTAGTTATGATCTGATGTATCTGAGTGGAGGGTCCAACATAGGTTTGGCGGGATGCTGATGAGAACAAAAATGAAGTCGCGATGTGGGATGCAAGAAATTTTAAGGGGCGGGATGCGGGATAAAAATACTTCAGCGGGGGAAGGATTTGCTGATTTTGACAGGCGGCATGCGGGATGGATAAAATAGAAGACCACACGTCCTCTCTTACTAAAAGATACTACACTCACGCAAAAGGCAAAACGCGTTTTTCTACAAACCTCCCCCAGTGTTAGTAACGCTCATCGGGAGCGGTGGGTCTATTTTCAAGTTACATTCCACAGGTCAAAGTACAGGTCACCGCCCTATTTATCAGGGCCACCTAACGAGCCAAATCAACCAAAAGCTATAAAAAGGCATTTTTAAGTACCTTATGGTGTTTGAAGTCTGTTTAAAGTGATATTTTCATTAGCTAGGCGAATTTAATCTGTTCGGATTCGTTGGCTAAAATTTTATTTGCCCGAAAAGTTTAGGGAACAAATTCTTCATTTTGAGAAATTGTTAGCCTTACATCCCTCTATCGATTAGTGGCCACTCCGCTATACAAAGCGCCGCTCAAACGGTTTCATCACGTATGCTGTAAACGCTTCTCATTAACGTCCTCACCTGTGGCTACAACATTATAGCTATGTAAGTTAATAATTTCCAAAAAACTTAAACGTTACGCGGAGAACTGCGTCTCTAACCAGGTGGGATCGGGATAAACATTCTGAGTAGGGCGGGATGGCGGGATGGAGTCAAAAATAGCAACAGGATGCGGGACTGAAAAAGCCTTTGTTGGACCTTCTGAGTGATGTTGTTAGGCTTGCAGCTTTAGGACAGGAGAACATTCCAAAACACTCGAGGTTGGATTTCATTTAGGTCATGAGAACTGGCATTGGTCAGAAAATCGGAATAGATAGTCGGACTAGTTTTCGGAATTGATTCTCAAGGAATTACATGTACAACCTTAGTCATTTGAGTTGGAAAATTTCCTCCCGCTCCCCAATTCAATGTTGTTCTAGAAAGTTCAGTTCCATAAGAGTTTCCAACATTGAGCAGGGGCGCGGAAGAATTTTGTAGTTCCTTAGTGCAGTGAAAGAGTGAAAAAATTTCCTTGCCTTTCGCTACACGTGACGCCATTTTAAAGTCTGTTCGACATTTACTGGTAACTCATCCCTTTAAACAGCTGTCACGCGTCGGCAAAAATGTTATTGTCCATTTGTTTTCAGTGGAGAAGATACAATAGGCAAGCGTACATACTGATAAGCTATTGCAAAATCCTGGTACATGAAGTACTACTTCGTGTGGCATTGCTCTCTCTGTGGTGGTGTATATCTACCATGGACGGTTCTCCTCGTCCAATACACAGCCTAAGGTATGACGCGCCGACAGAAACGAGGGGAGAACGAGCCAAATTTCGGCGAGAACGAGGTGAAATTTGCGAGCGACCTCTCGATGTTCGTAACAAGCTGTGCAGCGAACGATATAACCTCTAGCGCCTAGTGCATAGTATACCATCCCTTTGATTGCACATAATCTTATTTGTCTGGCACGCTTCGAATAAGCAACAGATGATCGGCTGGAGACTAGCAAAGGTACAATGTTTAATTTTGGCAATCGCACGATTGTTTCTAGCCTCATTTTCTTCATGAAATTCACTAGTATCAGTTCGTGACAAAACAAGCAATAAAGCCTTCTAGTAGCACTATCAAGATTCCAACAAAACGACGCCGAATTTTTCCATTAAAAATTTCGTGAACAAACTTACAAGTCATTTATTCTAGAGTATTAGTCATACTTGGCTGTAAGCTGGTTCCTGCGCACACAGATCGTTGCCACTTTTGTGGTACATTCCTTGATAAAATTGAGATCAGCCACATACCCCCCTCCATCATAGGTTTCAGTCAGAGCCTCATGTGCAAAGGTGTTGATTGTTTCGACAGTGATATCGCCAAGGCTTCGGTCAATAAATCGTACAAGTCATAGAAGAACAAACTAGTGCCAAGAGATGGAATAAGATGGTACCTAAGGATAAAGACATTTGGCAATTGGTCTGCAATTCAGTCAAGAAAATTTCTAAAGAGACGACTGAACAAAGAGAATTTACCTTCAAATTTTTGCATAGAATAATAGTGACTAGGAAAGAACTTTTCAGATATGGAATAAAGACTGACGATGAGTGTTTGTACTGTGGTGAACCAGAATCCATAGACCACGGATATATTTACGGCCAGTTTATACAACAATTTGCTAAAAAGATCGTTCAGTGGTTTAATGAGGACAAGAAGTGTAATTTTAATCCAAGACTGAGAGAATCCTGTTTGGAGTTCGTAACACGGGAGACGAACTTGTTAAAAAGCTTAGTTATACTCTGTTATTTCTGCGGAAGTATATTTATAAATGTAAATTGAAGGAAGACGCCCTGCGCGCCCCAGATTTTATAAATACGTTAACGGGAAAATACAAATTTGAATTCAGTGAGTGGGTGAAAAGATGCTTCTACCAATTTTTTTCACAATTAATTAGGAATGCAATACCAGGGTAGTAGTAAATGACAATATGTGACGGCCATGTAGTCGTAACCCAACATTGCAATACACCAACATAATTACCACCAAAACGAGCTAACGAGAGACACTATTAATTGTTTACCATCCAAATACATGGCGTTGATAACGTAACGTGCAAACCACCAGTGCTGATACTTCTGATGAGATTTCACGGCACCACCAACGGCTTTGTTTGGAAGCTTGGCACATCAACTCCGCCCACGCTCCTTTAAACCGTGACGATGGCGGCCTTTTACCTGACACCTATTTACACCTCATCAAAACAAAAGGTCGTTAATTAGTAAGCGTATATAAGGGTCCTTTTTGCAACACTAGATCACCCCTGATGAAGACATTAGACAGGAGTGTCGAAACGTTGGGTCGTGAATTGTAACTTTTTAAGTTACTTTCATCAATTTTCAAACCAGAGTAGCATCAAACCATGTC
>OX419342.1:20758678-20761178 GCA_948470475.1 Galaxea fascicularis | reverse complement strand
CACCTTTGATTTTAATATAGGCGCTTGTCCAATCAGTTCTTTTTATCATTAATGTCTTTGGAGCTCCGCCGTCGATAAAGAAAGAGACACTCATGAAAGTCTAATTAAGTCTCCGGTATGGCTTTGTTTGCTTTCAATTAGGTCTAATGAAATTCGTATCTTTTTTCAGCCCCGCCACCCTCTTCTTGCAAGGAGCAGTATGAAAAACACAGGTGAGTTTTCAAATGATGCACCAGTGAAATCAAGCGGTTCGAAACTTGACCTCATTATCAGCGTTTTAAGAGTCCAATAGCCAGGAAGAGGAAAAGCCGTGAAAAATAACACATCCAAACAGTGTTAACTTGCAACATTTTCCATCCCATAGCTCCAACAAAAGCCAAGTGTATTCATTAATGATTGGTTCTCAGAGGATTCCTATTTACTGTCACATGGAAGACTTTGGATGCGGAAATGGAGGATGGACAATGGCCATGAAGATTGACGGCACAAAGGTAAACAACTGTCTTCTATACTCAAGATCTTTCTTGGAAGAGTTCATTTACGTAATCTGAAGCCAACTTGTAGACTTGTTTGTCTTTCAGAAAACGTTTCGTTATGATTCTTCTTTCTGGAGCAACAGAAATGCCTATAACCTGGGAGGAGGCAAGACTGGCTTTGACACACAAGAAACCAAGTTACCCACCTACTGGAACACATCCTTCTCCAAGATCTGCCTCGGTATGAAGATAGGTAAACAGATCAGGTTCCTTGTCATCAACAAGCAGGCGCAGTCTCTGTACGCACTGATTGCTGACGGTAAATACCGCGCTACTTCACTGGGCCGCAATATGTGGAAGACGCTGATTGGTTCCAAGGCCTCCTTGCAGCCGTATTGTAACAGAGAAGGGTTCAATGTTATCGGTGGGAAGCTTACTGCGAATAAGCCTTATTCAAAAGCCAGAATCGGTATAATTGCAAACAACGAGAAGGATTGTACATCTTGTGACCCCAGAATTGGCTTTGGTGCGAAAGACTACCGCGACTCCAACACTTGTGGAAATGAGGCAAACTCAGGTCCAGACAATGGAGACAGAAAGATCAAAGCCATGGGATACATCTTGGTTCAGTGAAGTGGATTCGACTCTTATTAACCATTTTAGAGTTGTGTATGGAACTGGGACGAGATTCAAATTTTAACCAATCGATAAATTGACGCCATCACATAAAAGGTATCGTTGAGATTCACCAAGTTTGATGCTTTTAGGTTGAACAAAGATCAAGTTATTGACTTTAAAACATAGTTCATAATCCATGCAAAGGTCGTCTCTAGTTTTCTGACTCCCCAATCCATATAAACTCTAAATATTGTTTTTACATTTTCTGTGACATTCTTAGAAATGGTCAAACAGAGATTTTGATCTCAGTCATTTGAAAATAGTAGATGCATGACGGATCGGAATGTTACAGTTGTGACAAAATTGAATTTTTTTTTTTTGAGAATGTGTATGGTTACGTTTGTGGGAACATATCCATTTTGAGGCTTTGTGTGGATTTTAAACGAAGCCCATAACTTGGTCTCTGTTTAACTTAAAAGCATGAAACTTCTTCAAATGACCAATCGCAGCGTTATCTTTCATATGATTCGTCAGTTCATCGATTAGTTAAAATATGAAACTCGTTCCAGTTCCCAGTGCAACTCTATAACGAACAACATTACTGTACCAAAGAGCTGCTGAGGCAATAAAAAGATTTTATTCCTTAATTTTTCGTTAATGAAGTTAACTTTCTGGTCTGTTGTTCGTATCGCCAACTGCAGGTAGATTGACTTAATGGCTAACTCACAGGCTGAAATTAACCAGCCCACAGACCGATTGGCCCACTGAACAGCGACTGAAAAACTTCCTGACTGGCCACCTCTCTTTCTATCTGATTGACGAGGTCAATGTTTTTGTGTGGCACACACTCTGAACAATTGATTGACATCACTTTATGACAAGAGAGAGTTTAAAACTAACGAATACTAATCTTAATGATGAACTGTGTCCGACCAATACCCTGACCCCCTGACTGACCAACTCAAATGGCACGTATGATTTATTAGATATCTCACTAAAGAGATAAAGAACTTCCTGCTTACCACAGCCGGGGACCACGTAGGGGGAGAGGCCGAGGAGGGATCAGCACCCACATGTTGTGGAAAAATTATAAATTCTTTTTCAAAAAAGAACTTTCACGGGATCAGAGTGGTCGGCTAGAGCTACCGGACCTCGCGGGAAAACATCCAAATTAATAATTGTTCCGTTCATATTGATCTTGACTTTGACGTAATAAGTCTTCTGAATTAAACTGCATGTTAGATGCAGTTTTGAGGCAGCCTATTTCCGTCAACTGAAGAGACGGGAGCGACCCCCGCACTTCAAAAACGTCTCCGCTGGCCCTATACCAACGTGACTAACACGGACTGACGGAATGAATGAAACCCAACACCCTTGCATGGACCGGCACTATCAGCAGCCAAATA
>OX419342.1:20711178-20756178 GCA_948470475.1 Galaxea fascicularis | reverse complement strand
TATATAAGTACTTTATTATTATTATTATTATTATTATTATTATTATTATTATTATTTATTTTTTTTTTTTTAGCGACCTCATATTAAAAGAAAAAAACAGATGCGTGATATCTTACGCATCAATGTGAACGTGAATATATTCAAATCAGCCAAACATAATAATAGTACTGATTGTACTCGAATAATAAGCAAAGCTTTAAATTGAGATATCGGAAGATTTCGGTAATAACTGTATTATACGGAGTCAAATCACACGTTTTGCTGGACAGAAACTGATGATTAGAGATCGGAAAATGGATTTGATTTAGAAAGAAAATATAGCGCCCAATGATGTAAGGCAGCGGGAGCCCCCAAGAGAGAACTCATAAACCAGCATAAAGAAGCCGTCAGAGCGGCGAGTACATTCACCAAAACCTTTGTGGACCCGCAGTAAAAAAATACACACAAAACTACGGCGGGAGGTGAACATTGTGTGGTGGTGGTGGTTAATTAATTCTCTATTACATTTCACGTATGTAAGGACAGCAAAGTTATCCCTGTAAAAATAATACGAATTCTGCCAAAGCTAAACGTCTTAATCTTTGGGGAAGAGGCGAGGTTGAAGACGGGTTAATAATGCATCGCTCCTTTGGTCGGTATCTTGATTGTCGCGACAAGAAAATTAAATTTACTTCACACAAGGAAAGAAGCCTTACAAGAACGGCTAGTACACTCACCAAAAACTTAGCGAAACAAGGATATTACGAACAAAAAAGTCAAACGAAAAAAAAAAAAAACCTTTATTACCAGAGCAGAGAGGGAATATCGGCAGTATCTGCCACCATGTAAACAGTTAAGCTGCTGTAGTCATTCTATCGATCAAAACATCCGACTCAGTCGGTGATTCAAATTTGGTTTTCCCATCTCGTTTTCTTCTCTTTGTTTATCGATAATTTCCTGGCTATACACAGGAAACAGCGAAATACCACTAACAGTGAAATGTTGTGATGATCCAGCAAACCGTTTAGGGGAATGTTCTCCTGCTCGTGCATTGTTCCCGGCATATAAAGCGGGTTTGAACGAACTACTTTGGTGAAACGTAGCGCTTTTCAGTTACATTTTATAACTGAGTAAATTGAAAAATCGGAGGAAATAGTCTGCAAATCAGGAGCAAATAATCTGCAAACTGACAGGAAAGGAAATTTCACAATTCTTCGACTACTTCAGAAAAGAGGAATCTAGATCTTATGTTTACCTTCTCTTCGTAAAATGCTACAGTTGTTAATCATCGGTTTCTAGTTTATTTTCTTATGGTATTGAGATTAACCACCACAAATAATTATACAGGATATTTTCTGACCACTGTCATTTTTAACTCGTAGAATGGCTACGCGCCATTTCTGCTATATACAAGTCATTTGGAAAGAATGGTGTCACGTGGGTATATCATTGATAGGGCACAACATTTGAAGAAGAATTCGGCAAGTGTCCTATGAACGTTAAAATGGTTTTCAGTTGTACGCCTAAGGCTTATTTGACTCCTTCGCTACTTCGCTCCTTCGATTCCTGTTTACCGCGTACGTCCAACCAACCATGTGTGTAACCAAAAATTACGCTGATAATAAAAATGGCTAAATGCAAAGGAAAATTTCGTCAAGATTCTACAGAAGATGCCGCGGTAAGATACGCAGAAGAGGAGGACTTGATTTCGATAATTTTGTTTGGCATAAACGCAACAGATAGCAGAAAACTTAATTTCAATGAAGCAATGCAACAAAGACTAACCTTGCGTAAAATTTATCGAAAGTGCCACGTGTTGTCACACTTCTCTGACCAGTCTCTTCTTAACCTCTCAAAAGAATCAAGAGTGCTTTTTGATTCATTTGGCAAGTTCGGTGACTCATAGCCACTTTGATGATTATTTCCGAGTGCTAAGATCTTTTTTCTCCTTTGAATTTTTTCCTTGAATGATGTGCACAGTCTTCGAGGACTGAAGATTGAATACGAAGATTCAACGCTAGGGAGGGAACGAGCCGACTGAAGCTGAAATAAACTTGGACGAAGTTGATTGGTCGGAGCTATAAGCAAGAAAATATTCCAGCATTGTAAACACAACCTTCCTCGTGCATTGAACTTAATTTAGTAAGTACAAGATTATGATTTAGTCATAACACTTTGTGGTCACAGAGTTGAGCCTTTCTTCAGTGGCTAACAACGTTCATTGGAGTTCTCAAAATGCGCTTGTTTTTCCAAGCTTGTTTTCTGGCGGTCTTCTTCGCACCGGCCATGAATGGTGACAAATCATCCGACAAATCTTGCTTCAAACCCTACGACAAAATGATGGTTTGTAACCTGATGTGTAATCTCCTTCAGGATTCCAGCGCAAACGACGCCATTAAAATGCTGCAAACTAAACTGGATAGTCTTCTTGCTGTGGTCAACAAGCCTCCACTTGCCCAGCTACCGGGTAAAACGTCTGAAATCCAGTGGTTTCAAGTACTGTTTGTATTCGCCGAATAATCACAGCTCGAAAGTAAAACAGGAACGGTGCGAACACAAAAAAGCGCAGACTGATGTCACATATAGTTTCACTCGCGCCTTTCGGGCAATGCTTGTCCATAGGTAAAATGGCACGACTGCAACAAGTCCGATGTGCTCGCTTTTTCTTCAACCAAGATCTAACCTGAAATTTATCTTTTTATAGTCGTTCCCGCCTCATCGTGCAAGGAACTTTATAAAAAACACAAGTAAATTCATAGTTCCACCATGTTAAACCTCAGACGACCTGTCACCCACAAACCTCTTATGGACGAATATTTAATTAAAGTCTTCACATTGCAACATTAAAGGAAGACCAAAGTCGGTAAGAGTAAGACGAATAGCTTTACTGTTTCAGTTTTGCTTCACTTTACTTCCACAGTAATACCAGAACACAAGTGTACCCGCTGATCTTTGGTTCACAGAAGATTCCTGTTTACTGTCACATGGGGGACTTTGGATGTGGAAATGGAGGCTGGACGCTGGCCATGAAGATTGATGGCACAAAGGTAAACAGCTGTCTCCAGGAAAGATCATTATTGAGAGAGTTTACTCACCAAGTCTATAGCTGTCATCTTTGGAATTTATTTATCTTTCAGAAAACCTCCCATTACTATTCTTCTACATATTTGCCTCCCATTGTTGTCTTTCAGAAAACCTTCCATTACGATTCTTATTTCTGGAGTAACAGAAATACCTATAGCCTGGCAGGAGGCAAGACTGGCTGTGACGCACAGCAGACCAAGTTACCCACCTACTGGAACACACCCTTCTCCAAAATCTGCCTCGGAATGAAGATCGGTAAACAGATCAGGTTCCTCGTCATCAACAAGCAGGCCCAGTCTCTCTACGCACTGATTGCTGACGGTAAATACCGTGCTGCATCACTGGAACGTAACAAGTGAAAGACGCTAATTGGTTCTCAGGCGTCCTTGCAAACAAACTGTAACAAAGAGGGCTTCAATGCTGCTGATAGTGCGAAAGGCTCCTCCAAAGCGAGAATTGGTATTATCGGAAACAACGAGAACTAATGTACTTCCAGTGACTCGAGAATCGGTTTTGGTACTGGTGGATATCAAGAGGACTCCAACACTTGTGGCAATTATGCTGAGAAGAGTACATCGGATAATGGAGGGAAAAGCATCAAGGGCATGGGATACATCCTGGTTTAATAGAGAGGACCTGACTTGGTAGATTTTGTACAAGGGAAGCATTCATGAAGTAAAACAGCCTTTCGATCATTTCTTGGCCATTGCTTGATTAGTTGACCGACTGGATCAGCAAATATAAGGAAGGATGGACAGAAACAAACACAGAGAACAGACAGACCGACTAACTGACTGACTGACTGACTGACTTGATATGTGACAAAAGAATGATAGAGCAACGCATTGGTTATCTGATTTAATAACTGGGGCTACATGAACACTGACTGACTGACTGACTGACTGACTGAGAGACAGAAACCGAAAGAGGAAACACAGACTGACTGACTGACTGTACGACTCTTAGTTTGTCATCCCACGCTCGTTTCAGTTATAGTTTAGTCCTACCTGGAATGATTGCTCCAGTTGTAAACAGCAGTTCTCAGGTTATGCATGCTTAACCTCTGTTCAAAACTCCCTCAGTTGATCGGTGCCTCAAGCCGGTTTCCAGCTCTTTTACTTTGATGCATCATTACTACCAATCTTTATGTGAGATTACTTTTATAGTGGCATAACACAGTCCAGACGTTTCGGGACTACTCTGTCTTCATCGGTGATATCCAAATGTGATCTTAGGTAGTTGTAAATCTAATGGTCAGGGGCATCATGGGGCTCAAGATCAGAAGCAGATGATAAAAATAGTTGAAATAAATCTGAAAGAGTGGTATCCTGTGATGAATTAGATCAGACTTGTTATGGTTTTGTATTGCTTCATTCTTAGATTAGTTCACAAAGCTTGCGCCACTTTTTTGAAACCAAAACCTTCCCGCGCTTGGCGTCGGCCAAATGTAATTGCTTTGCATCCTGATTGGTTCGTTGCGCGAATTGAGTCGTTTTGATTGGTTAAAGTAAGTACAAGGGTTTTGATTTTACGAATCTCAATTGGAAGGAGCTCAGACGGGAACCTTGTTTGCTTTGTTTGTCTTGAGCAAAGACTGAGAAGACACCATAAAACGTTTACGTCAGTGATCTTTCTGTGTAACGTTTGCAACATAAATAAATATCTTAATTTAAGCGTAGTAGTACTATGGGTCAGACCACGGCAAACAATGAAATCAGTAGGGAAAAAAAAGACTGGGTTTGCCGCTACGGCAAAGTTGATTGAAAATCCCTACTGCCGTATAATCCCCAAACCATCCGCCAAAAACGACTGGCGGCCTCATTAGCATAAGTGTACATAAATTAAAAAAATTAGCATATATGCAAATGAGGTAATGTGCAAAAAAAATGAGAAGACACACACACACACAAGAATAAATGGCAAACAGGTTTTAATAACAGCAGCTCCTTGAATTTTTTTGACGAAAAAAAAGTGGCGGAAAAAAACAAGGAAACAGGAGGAACAAAAAAACGCCACGTCTAACAATCAATGAACGAAAAAAAGCGACCCCACCAGGATTCGAACCTAGAATCTTCCGATCCGCGGTCGGATGCCTTATCCGTTGGGCCACGGGGCCTTGACAAAAGAAAAAAAATCAAATGTTTAACGTCTCCGCCTCCTTCTCCGCCTTCCTCTGGGTGCTGTCCTTTCGTCTTGCACTGCCTCGATGTTGGAAATGAATATGGCCAAATTGGGGATGGTGGCTTGATGGGGGACAAACTCTCGCAAGGGTCTTGGAAGATGGTCCGTGTGATCCATCACGGTGCAGTACGGGAAGAGCATGCAAACGAGGAGGGACGCGTAGGTAGTGTGGGGTAGCCTCTTCTTGGGCGTCATCATCAACTGCGGAGAAGGGGGAGGAGGAGGTAAAACAACTTGTCATTTCTGATGGCATCACGCAGATTGGTAGTCGCTAATCGCTGGGAAGACAAAAAGAAAACAGCGATTAGCAAAAAAGAATGACTTACGTATGATGCGAACACATGCACATGTGGTGTTGGGGGAAGCGGCAAACGAGCGCGTGACCGGGGATCTGAAAAAAAAGGGAAGAGACTTACGCATACGAACACATGCACTCTCGGTGGTGGGGCCATTTGAATTTGAATTTACACGTCAATACGTGACCGGGGATCTGAAAAAAATGGAAAAAAGACTTACTGGACATGCCCCACCATCCATCATCCGTGTAACACATGCACACGGTGTGCTCCCACGGATTGACTATGCACGTCAAAATGTGCGCGGGTATCTGAAAACGACAAAAAAACTCACGACTCACGATTAGGGCATGGACCATCCGTGAGACAGGATACACATGCATGCAACGTGGCTCCGCGGATCGACCACGCACGTTAAAACGTGAGAGGGGATCTGAAAAAGAGACACACTTACGCTCAGGATCCTGTGCATGTGTTCGCATGGCAAACGACGCATAGATGGATGGTGCCGCATAGAGCGCACAGCATGAGACGGTTCGGATTTAACTGAAAGAGAATGGTTTTTGGAGAATACCTTTGATACAATCGTATTAAACCCCAACCGTACGTGAACCCGTAGGCGCTGGGGGATGTGCATTTGTGCTGGGATAATTTGGGAACCCATCGATCTGCGAAAAAAAAATATGAGGGAATGATGCAGATTTGAGACTGACCTACGCATACGAGCCCATGCAGGTTCGGAGGCGCCACTCAGGGTAAAATGGACGCGTTAAAACATGAGATCTGAAAAAAAAAAAACAAAGGAAAAGCAAACAAGCGAAAACAAAGAGCGAAACGAGAAAACAAAGGGAATCGCTTCTCTCGGCTAGCAAAACATGTTATTTTCGCAACGGAACCAATTTGGTTGAACGAGCACACCGCTCTGAATTTTTTTTTTTAAAGAGCACACACATAAGATGGACATCGACTTACAACGAAAAAAAAAATAACAGAAGAAAATAATAATAATCACGATGGTTTAAGCTCGTTGTCGACGGAGAAATCCATCATTGAACTACAAACGAAAACGTGAGCACTGCGAACGGTCAAATAAAACAAACGGTACGTCAAAAGAAAGCTAACATAAATGTTCAACTGTCGTTTGAGCGAGTCAGTTTTGAGGATTATTGCAAAGGAAAAAAAATATATGGCAGAGCTCGGACGCCTTTTCTTTTTTTATCGAGGTTTAGTAAGTCGTGGTCATGAAAGCAAAGGATTTGAACCACTCAGCAATTTCTGCGTTTTCCTGGAAACATCCACGAGAGCGGTCAGGGTTTTCTCGGAAAACGTATCGGTCTGGTCTTTGAATGTGCTTTGTTCGCACCACCGAGTCCTTTGAATCTTCTGGAAAAAAAAAACAAACAAAAATAAGAATGGGTGTTGTTTTCTCGGATGACCAAACGTAAGCTTTTGAAGGAAAAAAGAAATTGTGGCCGCCAACGCTTCCCGCATTTGCGAGCGAGTGTTTTTGCAAAGAAAACCCAAAACAAATTATTTATTAGCTTGAAAACCGCTTCAAACCCAGCCTATGCAACGCTTAGGTAAGAGTCATGGTGATTTTAAGGAAGGTTTTTTTGTTTGGAGTTCGACAAACTTTGGAACGAAGAAGAAGAAGAGAACTTACCTCGAGCTTGCGTTTCTTTTCAAAGGTCGTTTGAAATGGGAAAATCGTTTGTAAAGATCCTCTTTCGATTGTACACAAAAACAGAGCTTGCAGAAAGGTCTTGTCACGTTACCGGCGGATCAAATCAAGCTGTGAAAATTTTTTTTTACGCTGAGGATCAAATCAAGCTGTGACACCTTCGTTTCACGCCGCAAAAACACTAAATACAGCTCGCATCTCAAGTGCTTAAGTAATGTTTCGATGGCGTGGATGTGACGCAGTCGGATGACTCCTTTTTGTGACCTTATTTGGTGTCTCGCACACGTGTGGTTGACGCAGTCGGTCGACTCCTTTGGCATCTCGCACACGTGGGTGGCTCAAAGGCTAGATTACGGAGAGATTATGGCGACAAATGGAAAATAGGCCTCTGAAAAAAGGCCTAAATTGACTACGTCGGGTCAGTGGTATCCCACCCCACCCAGGGGGGTGGTTTCGATACGTCAGGTAAGACGTCACGAAGGGTTCCCTCTCTGAGAAATAGGGGCCTGCGAGGTTATTTCCACTTGGAGTCAGTGGTATCCCACCCCCACCCAGGGGGGTGGTTTCGGTGCATCATGTAGGAGGTCACGACGTGTCCCTCTCTGAGAAATAGGGGCCTGCGAGGTTATTTCCACTTGGAGTCAGTGGTATCCCACCCCCACCCAGGGGGGGGGGGGGGTGGTTACGATGCATCATGTAGGAGGTCACGAAGGGTCCCCCTCTGGAAAACAAGGGCCTGCAAGGTTATTTCCACTCGGAGTCAGTGGTATCCCACCCCCACCCAGGGGGGTGGTTTCGATGCATCATGTAAGACGTCACGAAGTGTCCCTCTCTGGAAAACAAGGGCCTGCAAAGTTATTTTCACTTGGAGTCAGTGGTATCCCACCCCCACCCAGGGGGGTGGTGTCGGTGCATCATGTAAGACGTCACAAAGTGTCCCTCTCTAAAAAAACAAGGGCCTGTAAGAACTCTTGGGCTCAGTCGTATCCCGACCTCTATGTGAATCACACGCATTGTAAATCGTTTTTTTAAAGAACCTTTTACTGTCAATTGCTTTTTCAAAAAAGAACCACTTATGGTCAACTAGTTTTTAACCTGGTTTTGAAAAAAAGAAAAACCGGTTTTTTTTTTAAACGTTCAACTTGACTTTGGTTTGCATGATTTTCTTGACGATCCTTTCCGTGAGGGTCCGCTTGCCCGGCAATCCCTCGATGGCCTTGATCATGCGACGATCGGCGGCGTGCTTGTCCCTCAAAGTCTTGGCCTTGTCGTAGTCGATGTCGTGTTGTTTGGCAATCTTGTCCAACCGGTTGATGCCCGGGTCCCCGCGTTTCAAACGTTTCTTCAAATGCGTGCCGGGGCCCATGTACTGATAGCCCGGCCAGTGAAATTCCAGGCCCGTTTTGCCCAGCCATTTTTGCACGTCCGCCCCTCGGCCGCCCTGAGACGGCTTCTGGCATCGTCGCTTACTCTTCATCGTAGTCCTCTTCATCGAGTCGGCGTCGCGTGCGCTTCCCTCGCACCCAATCTTCCCACCCTGGTTGGGTTCTCAACCGTCTCACTGCCAAGGGTGTTTTCGACGTTTCCTCCATGGCCCGTCGCCTTTTATCCATGGCCCTGGCGACCGCCCCCCATAATTCGTCCTCACCCGTGGCGCTTGGACGCTCGATTTGGGGCGTCTTTTTCAATCGGCGTTTACCCTGGTCGAGGTCCCATGCATCAAAGGGGGTCTTCCGTGTAGGCTCTTCCTCCTCCTCCTTTTTCACTTTCACTTCCTGAGGGGGTGGGAAGGACCAGTCGTCTTCCTCTTCCTTTTTGACTTCCACCCAAGGAGGGGGTGGGAGAGGCCAGTCGTCTTCTTCTTCCTTTGCTTTTTTGAACAACCGTTTGGGTTTTCTTGGCACTTTGGGTTTCACGTCCGTCCCTATGGCCTTGCTCACCGTTGTCTTGGCAGGGATCCTACCTGTAGGGGTTCCCCCCTTCGTTTTTTGGGCCACTCTCACCATGCGTCGCATCCATTTGTCGAACGCACTGCTCACCAAATCCGTTTCGGGGGCGTCGTCATCGTCGGCTGTCCCCGCCGTGCCTGCTGCGGAACGTCCAAGGTTCGCAGTGTTTTCGTGGCTCGATGCAGGGCCCGCGATAGGGGCTCCAACTTCATGCGTTTGGCGGCAGGCGACAGGTGGGGATCCTTCAACAACCGTTCCTCTTTGGCCGCCAAGGTGGCCGCATGGGTTAACAGATGGTTCTGCAACAAACCGGCTTTGTGCTTAGCCACCCAAGGGGCGAATTCGCGTTTGGGTACGATCAACATTTCTTCCATGACGAGACGGTGATGCGACCGGTCACACGTGCTTCACCAACAGGGGTCGCACAGTAGGCGTCGTCTGAGTTCACAACACTCACGTTGCCACCTCTTATAGGTTCTTGTCGGCCGGGCCTTCGAAGGCTCGACTGTTGTTTTTCTTCCTTGGCCGCTTGCAACAAGGCCACAAGCGCTCTCATCGTTGGAGACATCGACACACCGCTTGCAGTCCCCTCCATAAGCCACTGCCCGCCTGTCGGAGCAAGAGAGCGCGTCGTCGGGTCACCGAATTTTTCCGCTTGGCTAACTCGCGCAAGACCTTTTTATGCCTTTTCAACCTGGCCACGACGTCCGGGGTGACCCTAGTATGCCCTTTCAACGTGTTCAACACCAATTCGCTGATGGCATTGATCTGATCGGCGTTGGCGTGCCGTAGGAGGTCGTGACGGTATTGCCCGCGGGCATCTCCAAACAGACTTTCCAAAAACGGCAACTGACGTCTAAGACGTTTCATCTCGAGGGGAACCGTCTGCGTCGACCAGGGTCCACGTTGTCTTTTATACCCTCTTTTCTTGTGGCCACTTCCAGGGCTTTTTTTGGTCACATGAGGCAACAAGGGCTGGCTTTCTTGGCGATGAAACCTTATCGAGCGTATTGGAGCCACGATTGTTTGCCCCCTCTTACTTTGTGAGCCTGCCAGGCCGCTCTCATGCTGTCGTATTGCCGTTTGGCCTTCGTCATGTCGGTGTTTTTGACGGCGTGAATCATGTCGCGCGTGACCTCATAGGCTTTTTTGGGATCCACCACCCAAGGCATCTTGCCCCCTCGCTGAGTGGAGGGTCGTCTCCGCCGACGTGTCGAGGAGGTGGTTTTCTTCTTCTTTGTCGTCGCACGTTTGGCCATGGTCTGAGGTTGCGAGAAAAGCGTCTCTTCCCTTTTATCGCGTCCACGAAAAGGTGGAGCCATTGGGATGACGCACCAACCCAGACCTCCGTCGTTTCATGGCAGCACGTTCTACACTGCTTGCATTGTACCGCTTTTTGGTGGCGGCCTCCAGGGCTTTTTTGGCACCGTACCCCGCGGCACCACTGACGGCTCCTAAAGCAGCCGCTTTGCCCGCCGCGATGGCTGCAGGCAGGAGGGCTAAGAGAGGAAACAGGCCCCCCTTGTGACGTCGCCGTCGAGTCGTCCGTCGTCGCGACACTCTTTGCTTGGGCATGCTCGCTTGTTGAGTGACCTCACGTAGGCAGTGCGTTCCCTTTTTATGTCGGACGGTGGGGCTTGGCAAAGGCACGGGTGTACCCTTCGTCCTCCAAGAGGTCCGAAAAGACCCGGTACGTATCGTCGGAGGCCGGATGCAGATCCAAGAAGACGTACCCAAAAGGTCGGGCCGTCACGGTTTCGTAGACGTCTAACACGTCGGGCCAATGTTTGGGAAAGGCTTGCCTGATGAGGTTGGTGAACCCCAACTGATCGCGAGGACTCTTGAAGGCCACGATGTAATGCGCATTACGCGAAATGGTCTTGGCGTACTTGCCAGGGGGGAATATGTCTTGACAGAGATACAGCACGGTGATGTTGCGATGGTGCGAGTCTTTGGTGAACAGATCCAACACGCGTTTGTCGTTGCCCCCTTCCTCCATCAGATCGTCGAGGACCAAGACCCCTCCTTTCGTGCGACCGAACCAACGTTGTAATTGATCGCTCTCGGGTATGCCGTTGTGCATGTGTACCCCCAGTCGAGCCAACGGGTGAAAGCCCTCTTGCCACACCCCGTAACAATAGTGGATGTTGGGCACCACGTCGCAAAAGTACCGGTGAGGCGCTTTCAAGAGTTTGGTGACAAATACCGTCTTGCCACACCCCGAGGGTCCCACCACCAACAGGCTACTCGGTGTCCGAATCATCTTGTTTTTGTTCAACTCCACAGCAAGGCGTCGATTTTTATACTGCCCGCTTTCAGACGTCTGAGCATGGAATTCAACGTCAGACGCCCCGTGAGAGGTACCTTTTGCGTCTTCAAGGTCTTGGGGAGTTTCCGAAAGACCTCGGGCAACGTCACGGTGTCTTTAACCATCTTGATCTTTTTCTTTTTGCTCCGCACGCGTCTAGGTGGGTCGGGACCGTATTGTTCCTGCAACCGTTGCATCATACCCATCCACGTGGCTTGACTGGGTAAGGGAACCGTCGAGGTCAGTCGCGGAGGTACGAGCCCCGTCACAGGTTGCAAGTCGAGGCGTCGTTGGGCCATACTGATACGGTTACCCTAAGAGTGCGCCCCCCTTTTATATAGACAAAGGACACTCACCGCTTTTATTTTTCAAATGTTTTATTAAGAACGACCTCGTTGTTGTTGTTAATACACGGTATCGTAGTTTTGGCCTTCCGGGTTCCCCGTCATCGTCATGAGCATGTCCATCAGACGCACGGGCACGTGGTTACTCTGGCGAATGGGGCCCGTCAAACGATGCCACGCCAAATCGCGTCGCACCAACCGCTTGAACCAGGCAGCCGCGCGAGCGTCGTTCTTCACGAAATCGTAACGACTAAAATACTGTTGAAACGTCTGTAACGTGCCTCCCAGACTGCAATGCACTAAAAACAGGAGGGCATAAGCACCGCACGTGTTGCTGTCGATGGCCTGCAAACTGCGCTTGTTGAAACGAAGGGTGGACCAATGCTTTTCCAACCAGTCTTCCAGGGCAGGCGCCCCGTAACGCCACAACGGTAACCCAAAACTGTCCATCACCAAGCAGGTCTCCTCCTCTTCGTTGTCGTCAGGGCCTGGCGTCCAAAGGGCCATCCAATGACTGCCGGGACGATCGTGAGGGTCCACGTTGACGATATACCCTTGCGCACGGTCTCGGATGGGTCGAGGGGGCAGTCGGTCGCTGGGAAAGACCCCGGCAAAATGAGGACCAAGGTGAGGGTCGTCTTCGGCCAAATGCCGCAACTGTTCGTCCGTGGTGGGCACCAACTCCATGGTGGGACTGACCTAGGCCTGCCTTCTAATGGCTCTTTTATGTGCCATAGGCATTGTACAACACGCCTCCGTCGTGGGTGATTTGCGTGACGTTCTCAAATTCGCCGTAAATGACCACCGTGGCTACGTGAGCCAACCCGGCATTCAAGTGAAATTGCACGCGCACGTTGCCCTCTTGTTGCGGGTTGAGAATTTTGCCGTTGGCATCCCCACTGGCCACGTTGTCGAAGACGTACAAGGTGCAATTCTTGCCGTACCCCCACTCTTGGGGCCGTACCAGGTTGGGTCGCCTTTCTTTCCAAGCCGAGGTGGCCTGCACGAAGCGGAAATATCCCACGAGATCTTTGTTGCCATTGCCCGCATTCAATGCCAGGGTCGTGCCGTAGGGATACTCTTCCCCGTCCACAAACTGTTTGATCCACTGTAACCCAAACTGTTGAAAGGCAAACGGCGAGTACGTGTAGTCGCCGTTGTAACTGCTCTGGTGCAACAACCCCACGATCATCCGATCGGGCACGCGGTGGAGAAAGATGCGATCTTCGTCAAAATCCGTCTGACCCGCAGGTAGGGCATACGTGCGAATCTCCGAACGCACCAAGGGGTACTTGGCATAATACCCCTCCTTTCTTTGTAATTGCAAGGTATTGGCGAGGGGATCGGACAATTGCAATTGACACACGTGAAACTTGATTTTGATGTCGGCGTCCGTCAAACGGCCTTGCTCTGCCACCCCGTTGAAGAAGAAGGCCGGTTCGTGAAAGAAGAAACGCACCACCACTTCTACAAAGGGTACCAAGGGTTTACCCATGTAAAAGGCTTCCGAGTGCAGCTTGAAGTACAGCGTGCGTCGTTTGCCATCCGTGTAGTGCCCTTGTTCTCTCTTCATGGCCTTCACGGCAGCTTTTTGCGTGGCACTGAGAGCCCTGTAGTCGGCATGAGGGCCCCCGTCGTCCAAGTTGTTGGCGGTCAAGGGGGTGGCCACATCCAATCCATCTTGTTGGAACCAATGCAATAGCAAGAGGGTCTCTCCATCCAGGCGGTCGTTGTTGATGAGGGTCTCAAAGTAAGCTTTGTACGGGTAGGTGTCCGTCTGGGAACTGATCAACGTGCCATTGAAGGTGACGCTGCATTGTTTGATCATGGTGTGGCATAAATTCTGTGCGGGGAACAGATTGTCCGCGGCTGCCACGTTGTTGCCATCGTGTTGTTTCATTTGAAATTCCATTTCGAAGTAACTCCCATTCAAGTCCACGTACTCGTTGACGCCCGACATGACAAATTGCATGGGTTGAATGCCCCCACTGTCCGCTTTCACCAACACCATGCGATACTTCTCGTAGGAAGTATCCGTCGGGGGGACGTCGAAGATTTGCATGGTGGGATGCCAGGTGGTGGCGGCAGGTGTCCTTCCCTCACTCATCGTGCTCACCGGCGTCCTCGTCGCCTTTGCCGTGGTCGCTTGTGCATCTCTTTTATATACGCGCGTGTCCAGGAAGGCACCATGTCAGGAGCCCCCGGCCAAATCCGTCCCCCGACTTGAGGCGCCACGCCTTTCAGACCGTGCCGTTGAAGCCCCCTCGAGGGCATGGGTGTCATGACGATGCGCCGCTTCACCATCTTCAGGGTCCTAAGATATCGTGCACACTGTGCTTGACGCGTTTACTCACTCTGTCGAGGACTTCGTCCGCTTTGCTTTTCAAGGCCCTCTTCACGTGCTTTTGTACCTTTCTGGCGACGACTTGACCCCCCCTTTCAAGCACAGGTCTGACAAACCGACTGAAAAGCCCCGAACCGTCTTGCGACGTGGGGGTGTACCGTGTCAGACTGCCTCCTCGCATGACTCGCAAATGCTTGGGGTGTTGGGGAGTGTCCTTTTATACACGTCGACGGGATTGTCTGCACGGACCACGACAGGGATGTCTTGTTCTTGTCTTTATACACGCTGGCGAAAATGCAAAGTCAAGTTGGAGGGTCCCTCCCCCAGATGCGCCAAGGCACCGGCCATCTCGGCGATTTGCATCACCTCGAACGAGGGTTGACGCACCGGCAGGTATTGCACGTGGGTGGGTTCGAAGTAGGCATACCCATTTCGGTCCGTGGTGGAAAGGTGGACTTCTCTGAGGAGATCCGTGATGCGTTCGCCCACGATGGTGCTCTGACCCGCATTGCAGTAGACACGCAGACTGCGCGAAGGGGTGAAGAAGCTCTTTTCGAACCAACCCCAATTCAAGTTGGTAAACTCCCAGGTCTGTTGTTGCGTGAAAAGGACCCACTCTCCCTGGATGGTGGCCGCATCGATGGGTTGAGTGTTGATCTTCTCGCTGGCGGGAGGGGACTTGTAATGAATCTGACGGATCTGGGGTCCAGGAAAACTGTGGCTTGGGCCAATGCCTCCTAACAACACCATCAAGTCGTACGCAAAGCCCACTGTGATGTTCTCGGAAGCGCGCTCGCATCCGCTGCCGTCGATTTGCAACTCACGCGGGGGCGGATCTGCAGGGTTCTGTCTTCGTAGTCAAACAGATTGACTTTCAACAACCATTGTTCGATCAAGGCTTTCATGAACGCTTCGCCCGATGGCAAGGGATGTCGAGCATTCGAGGCCACCATGTCACTGACAAGGACTTGGTTCTTGATTGTCCAGGGAAAGTCCGAATCCCCCTCTTTCAGTAATTTGGTGGTCGTGACCAACGAGGCCTTGCTAGGTTGGTCGTGCAAGAGGGTGACGTCCATCCCACGATCGCGCATGACCAGACTGCTCAAGGCCACTTCCCACCCAGGTTCTCCAAACATCAGGGGAGTGGCTAATCGCACTTGAAAGGACGCCGCCGTGTTGTGGGGAAATTCGGGCGTCGTGTCGCTCGACAGGGTCACGTACATGTCCCTGAGTCCCCTCATCTCGACTGACCCCCGTGCCACGGCGTCCCGTCTTTTTATGCTATTTGTCTAGGGTTGTGGGTGAGGGGAAGGTCCACATGCATACACTACAACAAAAACACACCTCGAAATGAGGTCTTTATTGGTTTAATCTTTAAAAATGAACCGCACGCGATTACAAGGCCAACTACAATTACAGGGTTTCCAGCACAACACTTCTTCGGGGGTCCCACGTTGGTACACCCGGTTTTTCTCGTCCTCACAATACTCACACAACACCAGGTCTAACAGCTCCTCACACCGTGCACGCCACAGATCGCGTTCTCGCAAGGCCTTTTCGTAAAGGGGCTCGAAGACCGAGGCGGGGGTGGCCACATCCTCCTTCACCTCTGCTTTGGGTTCGGGTTTCGGGGTGTAGTCTTCGCCCATCGTTCCCCTGACCCATCGCGTCACGTACTTCACAATGGATTTTTCCAAATGGTACTGGGTGCGGCCGATAGATTGCACGTTTTCCCACAATCCCTCTTTTTCTCGCAACTCTTTAATCGCTTGGCACTCGTCCATCTCTCTGACCTTGTCCTTCAACGTGTGAAGCAGATGAAACGACATGGGCTCGAACTGGGGAGGAGCCTCCTTTCGCGCAAGGGGTGCCAGGGCCGCCGGGTCTACCTTGGCCCACGCCTTCACGCAGTTCACAATTTCTTTCTCCAAGTCGTACCGAGCCTTATCGAAAGCATGCGCGACCTCCCATCGTCCTTTCCTCGCCCACCCTTCGTACGTTTCGTCTACACGAAGCATGTCCAAGACTTTGTCGTGCAACCTCCATTGCAGTGGGTCTGGCACCTCGGGATGTCCAACCATGGCGAAGAACAAAACAAAAATGATCAACAATGGCAAACAACGCGCTCTTTATAAGGTCCGTGGTGCCTGCAATGCGCGCAAAGCCACTCAATCGCAGCTAGCCCCGTGACCCAGGCAGTACGAGGGCTCTTTCTTGGCCATGGATAAAAGGCGACAGGCCATGGAGGAAACGTCGAAAACACCCTTGGCAGTGAGACGGTTGAGAACCCAACCAGGGTGGGAAGATTGGGAGCGAAGGAAGCGCACGCGACGCCGACTCGATGAAGAGGACTACGATGAAGAGTAAGCGACGATGCCAGAAGCCGTCTCAGGGCGGCCGAGGGGCGGACGTGCAAAAATGGCTGGGCAAAACGGGCCTGGAATTTCACTGGCCGGGCTATCAGTACATGGGCCCCGGCACGCATTTGAAGAAACGTTTGAAACGCGGGGACCCGGGCATCAACCGGTTGGACAAGATTGCCAAACAACACGACATCGACTACGACAAGGCCAAGACTTTGAGGGACAAGCACGCCGCCGATCGTCGCATGATCAAGGCCATCGAGGGATTGCCGGGCAAGCGGACCCTCACGGAAAGGATCGTCAAGAAAATCATGCAAACCAAAGTCAAGTTGAACGTTTAAAAAAAAACCGGCTTTTCTTTTTTTCAAAACCAGGTTAAAAACTAGTTGACCATAAGTGGTTCTTTTTTGAAAAAGCAATTGACAATAAAAGGTTCTTTAAAAAAAACGATTTGCAATGCGTGTGATTCACATAGAGGTCGGGATACGACTGAGCCCAAGAGTTCTTACAGGCCCTTGTTTTTTTAGAGAGGGACACTTTGTGACGTCTTACATGATGCATCGAAACCACCCCCCTGGGTAGGGGTGGGATACCACTGACTCCAAGTGAAAATAACTTTGCAGGCCCTTGTTTTCCAGAGAGGGACACTTCGTGACGTCTTACATGATGCATCGAAACCACCCCCCTGGGTGGGGGTGGGATACCACTGACTCCGAGTGGAAATAACCTTGCAGGCCCTTGTTTTCCAGAGAGGGACCCTTCGTGATCTCCTACATGATGCATCGAAACCACCCCCCTGGGTGGGGGTGGGATACCACTGACTCCAAGTGGAAATAACCTCGCAGGCCCCTATTTCTCAGAGAGGGACACGTCGTGACCTCCTACATGATGCACCGAAACCACCCCCCTGGGTGGGGGTGGGATACCACTGACTCCAAGTGGAAATAACCTCGCAGGCCCCTATTTCTCAGAGAGGGAACCCTTCGTGACGTCTTACCTGACGTATCGAAACCACCCCCCTGGGTGGGGTGGGATACCACTGACCCGACGTAGTCGAATTTAGGCCTTTTTTCAGAGGCCTATTATCCATTTGTCGCCGTAATCTCTCCGTAATCTAGCCTTTGAGCCACCCACGTGTGCGAGATGCCAAAGGAGTCGACCGACTGCGTCAACCACACGTGTGCGAGACACCAAATAAGGTCACAAAAAGGAGTCATCCGACTGCGTCACATCCACGCCATCGAAACATTACTTAAGCACTTGAGATGCGAGCTGTATTTAGTTTTTTTGCGGCGTGAAACGAAGGTGTCACAGCTTGATTTGATCCTCAGCGTAAAAAAAAAATTTTCACAGCTTGATTTGATCCACCGGTAACGTGACAAGACCTTTCTGCAAGCTCTGTTTTTGTGTACAATCGAAAGAGGATCTTTACAAACGATTTTCCCATTTCAAACGACCTTTGAAAAGAAACGCAAGCGCGAGGTAACTTCTCTTCTTCTTCTTCGTTCCAACGTTTGTCGAACTCCAAACAAAAAAACCTTCCTTAAAATCACCATGACTCTTACCTAAGCGTTGCATAGGCTGGGTTTGAAGCGGTTTTCAAGCTAATAAATAATTTGTTTTGGGTTTTCTTTGCAAAAACACTCGCTCGCAAATGCGGGAAGCGTTGGCGGCCACAATTTCTTTTTTCCTTCAAAAGCTTACGTTTGGTCATCCGAGAAAACAACACCCATTCTTATTTTTGTTTGTTTTTTTTTTTTTCCAGAAGATTCAAAGGACTCGGTAGTGCGAACAAAGCACATTCAAAGACCAGACCGATACGTTTTCCGAGAAAACCCTGACCGCTCTCGTGGATGTTTCCAGGAAAACGCAGAAATTGCTGAGTGGTTCAAATCCTTTGCTTTCATGACCACGACTTACTAAACCTCGATAAAAAAAGAAAAGGCGTCCGAGCTCTGCCATATATTTTTCCCTTTGCAATAATCCTCAAAACTGACTCGCTCAAACGACAGTTGAACATTTATGTTAGCTTTCTTTTGACGTACCGTTTGTTTTATTTGACCGTTCGCAGTGCTCACGTTTTCGTTTGTAGTTCAATGATGGATTTCTCCGTCGACAACGAGCTTAAACCATCGTGATTATTATTATTTTCTTCTGTTATTTTTTTTTTCGTTGTAAGTCGATGTCCATCTTATGTGTGTGCTCTTCAAAAAAAAAATTCAGAGCGGTGTGCTCGTTCAACCAAATTGGTTCCGTTGCGAAAATAACATGTTTTGCTAGCCGAGAGAAGCGATTCCCTTTGTTTTCTCGTTTCGCTCTTTTTTTTTGCTTGTTTGCTTTTCCTTGTTTTTTTTTTCAGATCTCATGTTTTAACGCGTCCAGTTTACCCTGCGCGGCGCCTCCGAACCTGCATGGGCTCGTATGCGTAGGTCAGTCTCAAATCTGCATCATTCCCTCATATTTTTTTTTTCGCAGATCGATGGGTTCCCAAATTATCCCAGCACAAATGCACATGATCCAGCGCCTACGGGTTCACGTACGGTTGGGGTTTAATACGATTGTATCAAAGGTATTCCCCAAAAACCATTCTCTTTCAGTTAAATCCGAACCGTCTCATGCTGTGCGCTCTATGCGGCACCATCCATCCATGCGTCGTTTGCCATGCGAACACATGCACAGGATCCTGAGCGTAAGTGTGTCTCTTTTTCAGATCCCCTCTCACGTTTTAACGTGCGTGGTCGATCCGCGGAGCCACGTTGCATGCATGTGTATCCTGTCTCACGGATGGTCCATGCCCTAATCGTGAGTCGTGAGTTTTTTGTCGTTTTCAGATACCCGCGCACATTTTGACGTGCATAGTCAATCCGTGGGAGCACACCGTGTGCATGTGTTACACGGATGATGGATGGTGGGGCATGTCCAGTAAGTCTTTTTTCCATTTTTTTCAGATCCCCGGTCACGTATTGACGTGTAAATTCAAATTCAAATGGCCCCACCACCGAGAGTGCATGTGTTCGTATGCGTAAGTCTCTTCCCTTTTTTTTTCAGATCCCCGGTCACGCGCTCGTTTGCCGCTTCCCCCAACACCACATGTGCATGTGTTCGCATCATACGTAAGTCATTCTTTTTTGCTAATCGCTGTTTTCTTTTTGTCTTCCCAGCGATTAGCGACTACCAATCTGCGTGATGCCATCAGAAATGACAAGTTGTTTTACCTCCTCCTCCCCCTTCTCCGCAGTTGATGATGACGCCCAAGAAGAGGCTACCCCACACTACCTACGCGTCCCTCCTCGTTTGCATGCTCTTCCCGTACTGCACCGTGATGGATCACACGGACCATCTTCCAAGACCCTTGCGAGAGTTTGTCCCCCATCAAGCCACCATCCCCAATTTGGCCATATTCATTTCCAACATCGAGGCAGTGCAAGACGAAAGGACAGCACCCAGAGGAAGGCGGAGAAGGAGGCGGAGACGTTAAACATTTGATTTTTTTTCTTTTGTCAAGGCCCCGTGCCCCAACGGATAAGGCATCCGACCGCGGATCGGAAGATTCCAGGTTCGAATCCTGGTGGGGTCGCTTTTTTTCGTTCATTGATTGTTAGACGAGGCGTTTTTTTGTTCCTCCTGTTTCCTTGTTTTTTTCCGCCACTTTTTTTTCGTCAAAAAAATTCAAGGAGCTGCTGTTATTAAAACCTGTTTGCCATTTATTCTTGTGTGTGTGTGTATCTTCTCATTTTTTTTGCACATTACCTCATTTGCATATATGCTAATTTTTTTAATTTATGCACACTTATGCTAATGAGGCCGCCAGTCGTTTTTGGCGGATGGTTTGGGGATTATACGGCAGTAGGGATTTTCAATCAACTTTGCCGTAGCGGCAAACCCAGTCTTTTTTTTCCCTACTGATTTCATTGTTTGCCGTGGTCTGACCCATAGTACTACTAAGCGTCAATTCATTTTAGCGTCAATTCATTCAGTCAGATTGCCACCACCTAAATGCAAGCGGGACTTCAAACGCGATGTTTGACGAGTTGGCTTAACCGAAGGGTCTCTGATGAGGTGGCAGAGACGAAGCATGCGTGTCAGACTATCCATGAAAATACGCATTCAACTTTGCACGTTTTGTTATGCAATTGGGAATCCTTATGTGATATAAGGCCAGATATATGTGATATAAGGCCAGATTGCCAGATTGAAGAGGCTGGACTTCATTTCTAATGAAGAAGTCCTCAGGCAAGTCCAACAGGAGAAAACCTGTCCAGCTAATCCAACAACGGCAGCTCCGCTTCCTTGCACACATCCTGAGGAAGCCAGAGGACGAACTCGCCAACAAGTATGCCCTATACCATCCACGGCATGATAAAAGGAAAGTAGGTCGTCCCAAGACCCTTTTCCATCAGTACATCGCCAGAGTGATGTGCTAAGATAACCCTCCGACAGCGGAAGAGATCCGGCTGATGGCACAAGACAGGACGAACTAGGGAAAGCTCGTAGCCGACTGCGGTGCAGTCGGCTGAGTGAGTGAGTGAGTGAGTGCCATCACCTAAATGCTAGGGGGACTTCAAAACGATGTTTGACGAGTTAGCTTCGCTGAAAGGTCTCTGATGAGTCTCTTGGCAGAGACGAAACATGCGTGTCAGACTAGTGATGAAAATATTATAAGTTGCCTTTTAAAAGGAATGCTTTCGTTTAATTTACTTGTATTCTAAAACGTTGGAAAATATGAAATATCTTTTAAGTATTCGTATATATTTTTCACAGACATAACTGTGCCGCCTATACAAGTTTAATTTACCTGGATTGGAATAGAAGATTTATGCGAAAACCACAGAACTCGCAATTTTTCATCCTTCCGACAACATTGGATAGCGAGCTCGTACGAGTAGAACTTTCTATAAACTAAATTATTTCGTTAGGAAAACTGTGAGGAGTATTCACTTTTTTTTTTTCTACGTGATCACAGGCTTGTGTAGTGGTATTTCCTTTTGGGGGCACCTTTTATTAATTAAGCGTTGCTGTTGCTCTTGAGACCGCCATCTTGAGAAAAGAAATCGTGAAGGTTGGGAACGAGGGTGGATTGATAATTTATGTCATGACCCGCATTCCGCTAGCCTGAGATCATGCCCTCTCTCTATTATCCCTTGTCCGCCCTTGAAAAAAAAAAAAGAAAAAAAAAAGCCTGATCGCAGGTTAGCATTCCGCATACATCATTCCCGTAAATTATGCCATTCCACAAACTCACTCCCCCTTATACCCTCACCCTTGTACAGGGTGAAACAAAAATTTTCTATTTCTTTGAGAACACGTTTTGGATCAGATGCCTACAAATGAGCTGTCTTCAGAGAAAACTTTTCGAACCGTATACTCTTGGCTTTCTTATGATTTTCAAGATTTAAAAAATATTTATTACTCTTTTCGCCTTTTTCTTACCATGTGGCACGGGATCTTATTATTGCTCCTTTGGATATGTGTTCATATTTTATCACACTCTCTTTTTGCGGCTTCCCACCTTTCGAAATTTTCTGGAGACGAACATACACTACAGTTGTCCCGCATTGTTTCAGCGACGATTCAATTTCCAAACTCTTTTTGCTCATTTGTTATGCCTTTTCTTTGCCGAATTTGATCGAAGCCTGCCTTATTCTATATGAATTATTAGATCCCATAATACCCTCTTATCATCAACCTCTTTGAATTCATCCACCCAGAGTGAAACATTCTGATTGATTAATGATACGTAGTTGTCGTTGTCTAGAAGACTGGCGTTAAATTTCTAGCAGGAAGGTCCGTGTTTTTGTCTCTCTATGGTATTAAAATGGATGTTGTGGATGAGTGGTCGAAATTATGGAAGGAATTATATCAATGTCTTCAACATCATTGCCAAAGGTCACTAATAACCGATGGTCCAGTCCTCTTTGGAAAAAAAAAAGGTTTCTTTGTCTCTCTTGTCTGGATATCTTATTCTCCAGATATCTATTACGTCATGGTCTAAGCATAAATCCTCAACGATTTTGACAGAATCCTTTTAGCTGCAGTGCTGCTACAACCAGTTGCAAAATTGTTGAGACATTCGCAATCAAAAACGTCTCTTCTTTCTCTAAAACGCTGCTGCTAACAAATCTGTGAGATACAATACACACCTCCTCCCTCTCCCCCTTTCAAAGTTGTTCCTCAAAGTTTCGAGTATGGTGTTGCACTATTAACATCTTTGATAAGAGGGGGAGGGGGAGGGAAAGCGAAAGATCATGGAAACGTCATTCAAGCCGAAATGACGTATAGTGTCTCAAGTATTTTTGCAACTTGTTGTCTAATTAAGGTATAAAAGCGGACTTTGTTTTCTCTGGTATGAAGGCGGCAACAATGGAGCTTAGCAATTAATTTTGAAGAAATATATTTCCTTATTATAGTCTTAGACATATTGACGTTCTAGTTCGTCAGAGAGTACGCAAAAAAGTAAATTTGAATTCGTCGAATTTTCTTAACTTGCACTGAGTTAATGACGTCACAAATCGGAGTGTATTCTTTCCTTTGTGTGTCGGTAAAACGCCGACTCGGGGCCGGGGCCGGTGCCGGGGCCGGGTTTTAAAACGAAAACATAAAAATAAAAAATAAAATAAAAAAGGAACATAAATTAAAATGAATTAAACTAAATAAACAAACAAACAAATAAATAAATAACTAAGTAACTAAAAAGATAAATAAATAAATAAATAAATATCAACCAATACGTTTGTTGTACGACCGCTGTACTATAAACTGCAAAATCCCAGGTCAAGCTTCGCCTGATCGAAATAGCGGAAGAACAAGGGCATATCAGTAAGTTGAAGACATTTCGATTCAATTTTGTGCCTTACAACTTGAAGACCTGTAGAAACTATGACTGTTTTATCTTTAAAAGGAGAGAACAGGATTACGCTGCTGTCTATAGCTAGTGCCATGTCTTCGGAATTTATTTCGCTACGTTTATGAATCGTGCTGCATCGTGTGTTGGTCAACTTTGTGTGCCCAGCTGTGTACAGTATGTGGTCCTTGGTACGCGAGTAAAAGTTGTAATCTTGAATATTTATCTGCAACACGTAACGAGCTGAAATTTTCCCTGAAGATAGCTTTTATGTTTCTTGCGATAATCTTAAAGTGGCAAGTTCCAAACGGTGACATTTTCCTCGTAACTCGAAAAACGGTCACTGTGCTCGCAGGCCCTTGGTCCGCGACTAATGTAAACAGCACAAAAAGTATTCGTAAATCCTCACGAGAACGAGAATTTTGGCTAAGGTTCAGAAAAGAGCGGAATCTAAAAATAAGCCAGCAGTATGTGGCACAGAATCCTTTGGTATAAGTTATCATTGTAGCAGTTTTCATTCGATTGTCGAATGGAGTTTGAGTTTGCTTTGGTTTTTGGTGTTTGGCCAGCAAGATTCGCGGTACTCTGCCAAACAAATGAGAAGCAATGCCAAAACCAATGGCCACTTGCTTGCGCGAATTTCCCACCCTTTACGCTTCGAATTCTGATTGGCTTACTGCGCTGTTTGCGTCTGCTGGTTCGTTTGCTTTGGCTTTGGTTTTATGATACTATATTCAGTGAAAGGCGTTGTATGCCTTGGGAATTTCAAATGCCTCCGAATAATGCAATAAATACAGCAATAAATACACGCCTTATACAGGTCATCAGGTGTTAACCTGAAAAACATAATTTGTAGCCTGATCAAAACGTGTTCATTCTTAAAGATATTTCAGAAAACAAAAAATAAGATTGAAAGCTGGGAGGGCAGAACTCATCCCTCCGTAGTCTCTTTCTCAAACACGCAGTGGCAGTGGCTGATAAATAAGACAAATGACGTCTTTTTTTTTAAACTTTTTTTATTACGAGAGGGGTTTGCGAAATTTAAAACAATTGTCGTCCCGATTTGTTTTCAATGGCTTTCTTGGCTTGGTCTGAATTGTTCTATTCGTTTCTCTGATGAACTGAAATTGAATTACGAATTTTGAACTAAGATGACACAGCAGGAAAAACACGATACGTTTTAGATATGAAAAGACGATGTTGAATTTCAGACACATCTGGCAGAAACATCTGCTTGCTTTAGTGAAAACGTGTTGACCTGTTTGTCAAAGCTATACTTTGAAACGTCAGCTTGAAACCTAACCTTGCAGCTTTTGTTTCCGCGGTCTCGAACTAGTCTTCAGCATCAGAAAGTTCTCTAGTTTACTGATAGATGCGCTAACACAAGAAGAGATTCTCAGGCCAGGCTATTCTAAAAAGTAGTAAACTTTAATTCATGGCTTCACCATTGCTATCCAGTAGCAATACATGTTTGTCAAACAAACTCGGGGAGAAGCAAAAGTAGTGCATATTATTACATCTATTGGCACCTAACAAAGCTTACTTTTTGTAACCATTAGCAGAAGCATAAAAAACAATATGGAGCTTCTTGCGGCAACACTTTTTCGAACGTTTGAGTCAATATTATTCTACTTACTAGCTTGAGTGGTCATCTCTGAGACGGCCAAACGTTATTTCGCCTTTACGCTGTTTTCTTTTATCACAATGCTTCGCGATTGGTTAACAAGAACCTCTTAGTCCTTTCGAAGTAAAACCCAAACCAATCGGGTAACCTCCAAACAAACGTCTCCTGGGATCGACTGGTTTGAGTTCTGATAAGGTTCTTACGGTAGTTCGTTTTTGGTTACGATGATGTCTTCTGTTTTCGTGCTACAGTATATATGATTCTCAACTTTGAAAAACCTCTCTGATTATCATCAAAGACAATCCCTTTTCAAGATCGTGACGACATGCCGCACAATTTGACACAGATGTACGTACAGTAATTTATCCTACTTGTTGACTGCTTGATTTCTCGAACGCCAATGAAAGACAGCCACCGCCAATTACCAATCGCAGCCGCAAATGTATGGGATGATTAGCGTCAAATACATACACGGAAGAAAATAACTATTGTTTCTAACGGCAAATATATGTGTTGTTGAATTGATTAATGCTTATAGTTTCCGTCAACCCTTACAGGATTGCAGATCGTCTCCCTGTGCTTTGAATAGGGGTTAGTATGAAAGGTCAGTCTTATTTCTACAGTATTTGAAAATTTCTGTTGCTTTAATTATTTAGCCGGTGTATTTCTCTTCATTTAGGGACACGAGAGCCCCACTGTTTGATTACTAAAAGCAAACTTGGTTAACCCACGCTTCTGGATGGTCTTCAATTTTTTAGGGATGCATTCCTTTGCTTGTGGGTGACTTGCTATGCTGGAAACTGGCAGTATTGATTAATGATTGCCTGTGGGTTTGTTTAATAGATAAAGGAGGTGTATCTTGCTCTTCCATTTCAACGGCTTGCTCTGCCGATCCAGGGTGGTCATAGCGAACTTGGGTGGAGTTGCTTAGACTTTCTCGAGGAGTTGCGTTGGTGGAGTTTGTGGCATGACTGTCTAGATCCTCTTTCTTATCCACATTTGCAGTTCTCACCAATCTGAAAGGAGAGGAAACGGAAAGAAAATCACGTGATTTTCGAACCAGCGAGAAGCACATTGCCTTGAAGTAAGCAGCCCCTAGAATGTTAGGTCCGCTATTTTTTAATAGCACCTCCACTTAGTCAGAAATTAAAACGTAGTAATGACAACTTGAGTAATCAACCACTTTGCCCTAAACGTCCAAGCCCTTGACTTTTTCTTCCTCTTAATCGAAATGCTGCAAAATTTCCTTCAAAGGAATTCCTTGTTAATTTTTTTTGTGTGGTAATTTTGTATTTAAGGCTCTATTCGTAGCTTACACCAGTCGGAAAACTAGCTAGCGTTGACTACGTAAATACTTAGTATATATCTAAATGTTAGTTGTTTTCGTTTGACAGTTTTTATCCAAGGTTAAGTCTTAATTACAATTTGTTGTTGTCGAAATCAGCATGACTTCTCAATCACTAAACTTTGTGCTTGAGTGTCTTCTACAATGTCATTTTTAAATTAAAATTCAAATGTGCTTGAACCGAAGAGTAAGGAATGACACGAGCTGTAGTGTTCTGACTATCCTAATGGCTTGCTTCCAAAACCACATCATCTTAACCTCGATTTGCTACCCCCAACGTACCAGAGATTCCAGAAAGATAAAAGCTATCAGCTGGGAGAGTCCTGGATTCGATAATTACGAGGTATCCGAAAGGTTCAAGCTAATGTTGTTGTTGTTGTTGTTGTTTCTTTTTTACATCTTAGAAAATTGTAATGAGAATAAATGCCCCCAGAACCAGACTCAGTTGCATTCCAATAAAACCGTTCATAAATACCTTTGGCTCCTCTTACAAACCATTATAAAGACAGCAACAAGAGCAATGAACACGATTCCTCCCACGGAGGCGCCAATAATGAGGCTCGTTGGCTTCGATTCTTTGTCTTCTTTTTCATCTTCGTTGTTTTGTTGGATTTTGTCTGGAGTAGTCTCTACAGGTTCAACACTATCTATGGTGCTGTCCATAGATTGTCCAATGCCTGACATGTCGCTTTTTACGATGTCTTGTAAGACGTCTTTGTTAACCACGGTGCCTCCGGACACCCCTTGTGGAAGGCTCAAGTAGAAGGCTAGCAAGGTGATTTCAGGGTCGTCAGGCGACTCTTTGGGATACCCAGGTAAGATATGCACCATATCTGGCGTAAATATCATACCTGATGACCGCCTTCGGCGAGACCTTTAATACAATGAAAAATGGAGTCATTAACAGCCAAACGTGTGGGAAGGTGCGTAATAAGGGGTTGCACTAGCACTTCTCTGTTTAATTGGCTTGTAAGTGAATATATATTTGATAAAATTTGCTTGTAATTATATTTCATATAGAATGGTTTGTCATTACCTGGTAACCATGTCTTAGAAAAAGCAAAAACAAAATTAAAAGCGTCTAAAAAAAAAGCTTCGACAGTTTTGTGGGCTTATTCAGAGGTTGGTTACAGAAGACAGTTTACGTTCGCAACTTATGAAACATTACCGAGTGAAAGGTGGCATTAACGAACCTACAATTGTAGTCTTTGATTAATAGTCCGATTATTTCAAGCCATTAATGATTAATAATGGTAATTGAACAGGGTGGAGTGCAAATTGGTCTGAAGTCATACGCGTGGTTTCAAAATCGAACGAGCGCGCAGCGCGAGTTGGATTTGAAATCTTGAAACGTCTGCTGCTTTGTCTTGTTGGGTTGTTGTTGTTGTTGTTTTGGTTTTGGCTACGGTGGACTCGAGACCGCACAGAACTGCAGCAATAGTTGGAGTATAGTCGGCGACCGTTTGATTAAAACTGACAATAAAAGTTGGAAAATCATCTTGTCGTAATTGTTCAGCCGCAAGGAGGTCTTTGTCGTCGTTTAAAAACTGTAAGTAGTTGAATTCGTCCATTTTCCTGAAAAGGAAGAACTGGACAGCGGACTGCAAACTTTCTCCGAAAAAAAAAATTTTTTTACCCAATATTATTCTGCAATCTGACTGGCTAGTACAGATAAGCCATGAAACTTGATTGGTTAGTATTATTTCATTTTCATTTTGATTGGCTTAAAAAATGATGCGATTTAGAACAAAGAAATAGTGCGATTCGTGAATAAATCGCATTGTTTAGAGCCAATCACATTGCAAGGATCACCAGTGATTTCAAAATGGGTGTAATAAAGTGTGTTATTTCCATTCATGCGTTAACGATGAAGTGTGTTAGTTTGCCTACCTTGTTTGTGCCACTTGACATTGCCCAACATCCACAGCACAGTGTTTGGTAGCTGCACTTGCAACTTGTGTTTTGAATGCATCCTTCATTTTCTGATCCCACTGTATCAAATAACGAAGATCACTCAAACGAGGCTTTTAAACCAAAAAGGTCACTTGTATTACCATCAATTTATTATCAGTGACTGAATGACTTTTCACGTGGACATGAGCCAAGTCAGAGCATAGGAATCAAATTGATTATATCCTCATAAAACAAAAATGGAGAACATCTGTAAAGATTGCCAAGACGTTACCTGGTGCGGACTGTGGCTAGACCACGAGTTGTTGTCAATAACGATGAAACTGAAAATGGTCAAAATGGAAGGCAAAACCAGTGTGCTATGACACAAGTTGTATAGACTGCGAATTCGCGGTTGAAGTAAAGAACAAGTTCTCTCTGCTGTTGCAGGACGACGCTGAGGAAAAGGACCCTGAGGAAATAGCCGAGTCTGCAAAGACGATTCTGATTAGGTAGCTAAAGGTCATATACCAAACAGGAACATGGATTTTGCAGCAAACACTCGATAAGATTGAAGAAAGGAGGCGCTTGAAAGGAAAGCGTAATGAAGTCAGCCAAAGAAGATACAAAGAACTATCTACTGATATTAAAGTGGCATGTAGGCGGGACAAGAAGAACTGCATCATAGAGTCGCACCATGCCCATAATAACTCACAAGAAATGTTGAGGGAGATTAGTTCTGCGTTAAAGAAGTTCCAGCCCCAGAACAGGACTATCCTTACGGAGAGTGAGGAAATTAAACTACGGTGGAAAGAATGTTGTGAGGGCATGTATAAACGCACTGAAGACACGGAGGAGGAATTAGAGAATGAGCTTGTGGAAGATCCGAATAGTAGACAGCCGCTGAGGGAGGAGGTAGAATTGGCAATTAAAGAACTCATAGTTGGGTGCGATCTCATCGCAGCCGAGTTGATTATTAAAGCAAGTGGAGAACCCGGGGGATCGATGTCTACCACCATATATGTAAGAAAATCTGGCACCAGGAAAAATGGTCAGAAGAATGGAAAACATCGATCTTTATTCCAATCATGTTAAAAATAATTCAGAAAAGACTAGAATCAAAACTTGAAGAAGTGAGTGCAACACAGGCAGGTTTCAAAGGTTCAGGGACAAGGCGTCACATCTTAAATTTGGGAATGATAATCCAGAAGTGCATGCAGAGAGTTTAATAAAGATTGGTATATGTGCTTTATAGACTATTCGAAGGCGTTTGACTGTGTATTGCACTCTCAACTTTGGGCGACTTTAACCCAAATGGGGTTTCCACAGGGGGAGAAGATTAATTAAGGAACTCTACAAGGGTCAGGAACCGGTAATATACGCACCAATTGCCGAATCACGGAATGGTTCAAAATTGAAAGAGGTGTCAGACAGGGATGTATCTTGCGTCAACGTATCTATTTAATATTTATGCAGAAGACATCATGAGAGAGGTTGAGGAAGAAGGGAGAACAGTTAATTTCAACGAGCTGATTCAGAATATACATGACCAGAAAATCAGAGATTTGCGCTACGCGGACGATATCATCTTGCTGTCCCATGATACGAGCGGATTATCACATCTAGTTGAAGCAATAGACAAGCATAGAAGTGAGAAATGCTTGATGTTAAATCCAAAAAGGACCAAGCTCATGAAGACCGATAAATCAAAGGAAGACTTAGATTTAAAAGTTGATAGTGAAACCTTGAAATGTGGTCCTAAATATGTCTACTTGGGATCTACAGTATCTGGAGACGGAGATGGAACAGAGGGAGTCTCGCGATGGCAATAAACAAGTGTCGAAACTAAAATTGTTGTGGAATGGTCAAGATCCCCAAACCAAACTAAGAATTGTTAGAGCATGCGTTTTTCCTATAGCTACATATGGCTGTGAAGCGTGGACACTTAGAAAAACAATTTTAAAAAGAATTACCGCTTTTGAAATGAAATGTTACAGAAAATTCTACAGATTTCGTGGACGGAACACCGATCAAATATGTCGATTAGGGATGAACTCTAAGTAGAAGATCAATGGTTAGAAAACCTTGTAAAGAAACAAAAGCTGAAGTATTTTGGTCATCTGAAAAGAAGCGAGGGCTAGGGAAAAATCATCCTAGAGGGAAAGATAGAGGGGAAAAGAGAAAGGGGAAGGTTAAGAAGGCAGTGGGAAAGGGAAATTCGGGACGCTTTCGACATGATAATAACAGAAGTTGGTCGATGGACACTTAACAGAAGTCGTTTCCGCTGCGCGGTCGAAGATGCGACGTCCATTAGGAATAGCAGTTAGAGAGAGACTGAATGACAGCATGGACTCCTCATTTGACAAGTAAACCAAACAAAGATGATAAAAAATGCAGTATCTTGTCCACAAAAGTTAGGGCTGGAACGGCACTAGGGCAAATGAAAGCCCTTTTATTTGAAGACAATACCTTTCTGATGTCCAGGCCGCTAACCCGCAGCATGACAGCTGATTTGTTTTTCTGCTCAAGTGATGGCGTTTGAACTGCAGAGGTACTACTCTCGGACGTCGTCGGGGGATCTGTGGTCGTTTGGGGCTCAGCGGTGGTGCGATTGCTTGATCCAGACGTAGGTGCTGCTGAAATATATTACACTTTGGACATGGGTATGCAAAAAGGAACTTAAGTATAGACAGATTAAAAGAATAGCAATGGCAGCAAGGAATACGACGTCGCTATTAACCATCAATACACAATGACGATAATTAAGTACGCAAACGCAAACACGTCCCCCCTTATTACCTCAAAACGTTTCATACTAAAGCTTGTTTAGTTATTTTCTTTCAAAGAAATCATCGCCTTTGACTTGTATGACAATAAATTTTCTTCATCGTCATCGGCACCGTCATCGTTATCGTCATAAAGAATGTGAAGTAAATAATAAACAGGAATAGAATTTACTGGAATTGCCTCCACAGAAGCCACACGTCTTTCGACAGTTTTGCATTGACCAGTTAAAATGTTGCATGCAATAAATATAAACATTGTTAATGGAGGGAGAGCAGTCAGTTGCGTCCACACATTCAACTGATGGGGCTGTTGGAACTGTAAAGATAATTAAACAATGCTTAAAACTGCATTATAATGAGATGCAGATTATTAGTCTGCTCTATTGGAATATTATTTGTGTATTTTTGCAGTAGGGTATACCTGTTTGCGCTGCCGAATCTGATATATGACAGTCATTTATTTCAAAAAGAAAAAAAAAATCAATTGAATTTTCTGTTATTTCTATCCTCCCAGAGATAACAGTTAGCGCAAACATTTGCAGCCAACTCAAGAGAGGAAGTATGTTATCGAAAGTATTACGTTCCGTGTTCTATCATAACTACCGCCAATCGAGTGGGTTTGCTTGTTAGATTATAAATTTGAGTACTGGTAAAATAAAGGTATAACCGAAATTTTGTTGAATTCCAACGAAAAAGAAAGACTTCTCTTTAGTTGCGATACCGTATTCTGAATGCAAGACTAATGTTGGAAAAGCATGTGACATCTTAGCTTATTCAAAGCTACTCTTTTTATGATCAAGCAACATCCGATTTTCCAGTGGTGCAAAGAGTGCAAAGGACCCGGTATATGTAACGCCCAGGGCGGCTGAGGTTACGCCGCATTAGAAACGGTTTGAAACTGAGAGTTTGAATAGTTTAAATATGCGAATATGCAAACCAGCGGTTCAAACACTAAGCTTTACCAAATTCAAAACGTGTATTAAGTATGTTTTCCTAAATCGGAATCCTGCGCAATTGCTAGAAAGAACGGAAAGCAAGTCATTGCGGTTTTCTCAGCAAAGCTCTTTAAAATAAAAATTACTTTAGAAAAACTGACATTGAGTGGACTTACCAGACACAAAATATAAACCTAAGTCAAATCCTTTTCTTGTAACGCTACCGTCTGACCGAAACCTGAAATCAACGTAGCTCCCAGCCACAATAAGGCTAAGTCCACTTCTTACACCACAGTACTTGCCAATGACCTGGTTTCTGTCATTGGTAATCTGTAAGTAGTCATAACTAAAAAAAAGAAGGGAACGAGAGAAAGCGTGATTAATTCAAGTAAAAATTATTGCAAGCACTAACAGATATCTCTGCGACACAAGATAAACCGGCATCTCCTGATTAACTTCAAGTGGCTAGCTCATGTTTTGGTAAATCAGACGGCAAAAAAATGAAAAGGTATATTTGTCTAGGGCTTTCCTTCATCCGAACCAGGTCGAAATATCATATAAGGGTGGTTCGTATTTGTCATCTTTTCTTTTCTCTTACAGCAGTAAAATGGATGTGAGTGCTGTATATGAAATGAATCATATATATGAACTGCAGAAATGAAATCAAATGAAGACTGATCTTCGCACTTGTGAATGCAATTTTATTATATAGAGGAGAGTGTTTTACTGAGAACTAAACCACTCGTAGATTCCATAGCTACTTCATCCGGGACCCGAGTGGCGTATTTTCCGTATGTCACCTTTGTGAGTGTCGTATCGTTCAATGACGTCACGATTTCCGCCTTTTGCTTTTGTTGAATTGGTTTCTCGCGTCGCGTTTGTTTAGTCTCCAGTGTGGCAAGAGCAATTTCTCACTCGTTCGCTTCGCTCGCTCGTACTCGTGAGATATTGTTCTTGCCACTCGAACATAAAATTCATATCTTCTCGCCACCGGGTAATATCCTCTATATATTGTGCTGTGAATGTAATTAGTAAAATGGATCGCTCTCTGGGAATAGTCAGTGAGTCTTTACAGTGGCTGCTGGAATCTGAAAGAAAGTGAGGGGTGACGGCAAATGTAATAAAGAAAAAACTAAAAAGTGGAGAAGATAATACACTAGGCACCGCCTTGAGAAATTAAGCGTAGAATTGGAAGTGGTGAGACTTCTTAAGGAAGTTGAAAAGAGACATGTATGCCCCGGCCCTCAATAGTCCAGAAACAATGAATTAAATCTTTGCAGCTGCAGGATATGGTTTAATATTTTAGTATTTCTTGCCAAAAGTTCACTCGAACATGTTGTAAACCTTCGTAGACTTGACACAATGTAGAGCAAATGGTTTATTAAAAAATGATACTTCGAAGCATTTGATTAATTGCAGTCAACAGCAGGATTTTTAATTAATCTAGATAACAGTCAGAAATGGGAGTAGTCTTTACCATTCAAGTCTGTGATCTTTCGTCTGATAAGAACTGGAGAAATTCACAAAAACAAGACACTTGTCTTAACATATGAGTTTAGGCCACATTAGGTTTCAAAACATTCATATCCGGACCGTACTAACACCCTCCTTTATGCCTTTGATTCAGTATGTCTTTGTACTCACCTGCAAGAGTAATGGCTCACCAAAGAGAAAAAGTAAAAGTAAATGTTAAGGTCCTTGTTGCATGGAATAGGCACCCGATACACACAGCTCATGGAGTTTGGATAGTTGGACGGATATCTTGGACTCCTCAGTCTGTTGTTTACTACAGAACCACAACCTAACAAAGAAGCAAAATGGAAAACTTAAAGAAGCATATCTAAGTTTTACATTAATTCATAACCAAAATCTAACCACGCCACTTCTAAATACCACAACACTGCCCCTAATTTCTTCACCAGCCCTCCTCACTCAACTCTTGCTTTTAAGATTATCCTTTCTCACCTTTTTATGTGTTAGCTAAGGTTCTGTTATTCTCTTTCTAATTTAATTTAACATAATTACGAACTTAATTTAACATAATTGTCTACTGACAGACCACCAATAACATCAGGACATCGTTGACCAATCCGGCTACAGGATTAAAACCATCACGTCATACAAAGCCCTTGACTCTGGTGTTGAGTTCCGTTCAGGTTGTCGAAATGCCAGTCAATGTCACCACAGACAGTTCTTCTAGACTGCACTCACCCGGACGATCGTACTTCACTTAGTTATGATATGATCCCTGGGTTTAAAGCATTTACGATTTTATAGTTAACCTATTTGTGGCTCTAATTCTCACGCTTTGTTTGGTTATCGTTATATCCCTCTCATGGACAGTAGCAAATTTAGAACCCACGTGTTACGATTGAACGAACAGCAGCTCTTGGACTAACCTGACAAGTTACTGGCGTATCGTTTTTGAAATGTATCTTATTTTACAGGTTAGCTAAAAGTGAATAGCTGTAGTTTCATGAGGGCAAAATAGAGCAAGTGTTGAAACTTGTTTCATCCGATTGCAATTCAAGTTAGACGTATTTCTCTCTTGTTCACGCAAATTGTCTAAACGCACTTACTTGCAGATGATGATGTCGGCAATGGGGTTGCAACTGGTGAGGGAAGGGGAGCACTTGTCATCTTGCTTATAATCCACGACTTAAGGTTCCGTACGTTTGCGTACACCGTCGGTTTTCCGGTTGCGGCGCAAGGTAGGCCACCCCAGCTAGTGACTCCTTCAAGGTACCATTGATTGTTGAACTCACAAACTAGCGGCCCTCCACTGTCACCATGACAGGCTCCCACACCTCCCTGGCTTCTACCAACACACAGCATGGAGCTGTCCACTTTGCCAGGATAGTACAGTGCGTTACACCGTTGCCAAGATATCATCGGGAGATTAACTTGCATGAGCTCTGTTGGTTGTGGACCATAGTAATAAAGTGTTCCCCAACCACTGATCCAACATGTTTTGTTTGGTTGATTGAAAGGAAGTTGAAATTTCTCATTCGAAAGGCATACGAGTCCAACTCCATTTCCCAGTTCAGCTGGTCTGGATAACTTAAGAAGGGCCACATCGTTGCTCCATCTCTTAGGTGTGTAATAGCTTTCGTGTTGGATTTTTTGAGTAACGTCAAAATCCTGTTCTGTACCAACTGAAGCAGACAATCTATAATGCGCTCCCAATCTGAAAAAAACAGCCAGATTGATTAGCAACGGTTATTGAACGTGCGTTTTTAGTGTTAATCATTGCGGCACTCTCTCTCTTAGTGTAGCTTGAGCTGCCCCAGGTTACAGACAAAATGTCATAAAAATGTTCTAAAGAAACCAACTGTGTTAAAATCATGCTATCGTGTTAATGACAACACACACCTTTTTCTCTGCTGGTATACTGCTAAGGTTGTCCACCCATGTTGGTCAATGCAAGTGATACCGGTAAAGAATTTAATTGAAGACAATTTTGCATTTTACCTCACTTTAACAGATGAGGGAGACTTTCCAGACACACAATGGGTGGCTGTCAAAACCCACTGTGGGTGAATCAAAGATCCTCCGCAAAACTGTTTCCCATTGACATCACGTAGCATTGCCTGCCAAGGCCAACTGTTGACTGTTGCAACTGTACCACCCACGATCCGACTACTACCACTTGGCCGATAGCCACATGAAACTGAAATAGAGAGGAGACAGGTAAATGTCTGATAAATAAATGATTGATTACATGGAGAGGGAGAGGGAAACGGGGAAATCAGATGAGATTAATTACATAGGTGTGATTTGACAGGATAACCTCATTGCCAGATAGTCAGTTAGTTGGTTTTCACGAGTTTGCAAATAAGTATAGACACATAAATGATGCCACGACTCAAACAAAACAAAAATGGATACTGTACAGAACAAATGGATTCCATTTGCCAGAGCGTGTGTACTCTGATAACGGAGGGAGGACGTCAAAACGTGGTAAATCACTCGTATTTCTTTGTGCTCACAATGCATAAACGTCATCCTGGAGTTATCCCCCTAGCCGTTTTGGTATTAAATAGGGTGTGGTTTGTGCACTTTCCTGGTCTTGAATGGGCCATGTCCGAGTTCGCTCGAGCCTCTATCTCAAAGCGAGTCAAAGTGCGAAAGCATTGTGATGGTAATAAGTTCAGCGTTCCATATGAGCGAAAACTCATTTTCAATACAAAGACTTCGCACTTAGACTCGCTTTGAAATAGAGGCTCAAACGATCTCGGAAATGGCCTTTTGGCGGCGAATTATGCAAGCTGTTTTTTTTTGTGGAATTTTAGGCTCGAAACTTTGTACAGTTCTGTATCCTTCTTAATAAACGCGTATAAATATTGCTTTTAAAATTGGTCTGACCTAGGGAACTGATTATAAGGCAAGTCTGAAGTTGGGTATTGAGTGTTGAGTTTTTGTCAGGTCTGAATTGCGAAATAGGGTAGGGAAAATTCCAGATTTTGGTCTGTAAGGGTTTCAAGAAGCGTGCTGCAAACCCCCATCCAATGTTTTTCTAGAAGTCCCCACCCCCTCGGGGGCGTTATCTGAAGTTGAAGATGAAATAGATTTTCCTTTTAGCGGTGCTAAATACTCAATTTTTAGGAACACATTTTATGGCAAAATATAAAAAAAAATTACCTACTGAATATCACCCAACTATCTCCTATAGAAGCTACCAAGGAATTAATGAATTTTCCTGACTATTTTGTTAATATTGAATTGACGAAGTTCATTCTATTTTGCTTAGATTCTCGTAATAATATATTATCTAAATCAGACTGATGTATCTTTAGTTTTTTCCCTTCTTATTACATTATTATATTGTTCTTGTTAAGATACCTGCTACTGTATGAAGTTATGGTCATGCAAATAAAGGTACTTGTTGTTGTTATTTCTAAATAGCGATGATAACTCCCATGCTGTTTTTAAAAGTATCTGAACACACAGAATCAGAGGATACCGTTTCCAGTTTATCCTGCTGGTAAGTAAACGTTGGCTGTTAAAAGAAACATGATTTCTTACAGCCAATATATTCCTTACTTTTCTTTGTCCTTGCATCTTCAGCTACGGTTCTGTACGGTTGTCCCGTTTCATCTATCCCGAACAACTGCACTGTATAGTTAGATGAGGGTTTTAGTCCAGTCACTTCAGTGGTAAGTTCGCGACCATCTGTAATTTTATGAGATAATGCACTGCCGTTGTTCATGTTTAAAAAGGCGATGTAGTGGCGAACTTGGCGGTTCAGGAGGCTTGTAAGGTTTGTCCAACGAATATGTATGCTTGAAAAGCTCGTATTTTCGACTGTAACTTTCCAGCCAGACAGCAAAGGAGCTATAAGGCAAAATGAAATATAGACTTGGATATAAATTACTCAATTACTACGCACCGGAGACGTTCCTGAAAAGAAAATTAACAAACAACAAAACAAAACAAAAAGATCCTAGCGCAAACGTTCCAAAAAAAACCGAGGTTCTCAATGAAGGCAAAATATGAAAAAAAGATGAAAAATTAACGAAACTGTTTCATTCTTAGATAATTGCACTTCTCGGTCTGACTTTAATTTATGCGTGGAAATGCCTCCCACAATTTTGATACTTTTTTCTCCATTTTTTGCATGAATGAGTTAATTGAAGACTCAAAGAACATTATCAAAACGTTTTTGTAACAAACACAAACATAGAATGAAGCGAGCTACCCTATATATGTTTGGGTTATTCCCAATACTGCTATTTTGCGTCCATAGAGTGTGTCACGTTTCGAAGGCTGTTTTAGAAATAATTTTTAATTGATGAGAAAATTTCATGTTGATTTATTGCATTTACAAGTACAGCACTTTGAGATTTGGTCCGGAGACCCAAAGTATAAGAATTCCCAAAATGTTATAAAACCGGTACTTTCACTTTACTAAGCGTATGGTTTCAATACAAAGGTTTGATCCCAATGACCCTGATCTCTTTAACCATCAAGAAACTGAAATAACATAGCGGTGTGTCTAGTTTCGACTGCCTTGCTTACTTCTCTTTCATTTTCTCGCATAGTTAATGTTCGTTGATACATTAAAGCGCGTATGCTTGTCATAATGACACATTACAAATGTTAAGCTGCTCACCTGAACTGAGACCACTTCTAAGAACCACGTACCGTGCTTTCATACTCTTTTGCAATTGGTTAAGGTAAATGCTAACGGTGATGTTGTCTGATCCAAGGAATGGAATCTCTATTATAAAACCGCGTTTGAAGGAGGAACAACTATTGTAGTGATACTGCAAAGTCGCGTTACCGTCGAAAATCTTGACGTACTCACTACAGAGATAACAAAAGTAAAACTCCTTAAATGTACAACTATTTCAAGGGTATTGTTATGCCTTAAAAGATTCCAAAAGATTGTAGTGGATTATTACTTGACGACCTGGTATGTTTGAAAAAACTCTATTACCTTCCCTCTTACGTCCCATACCACCTACTAGTATGCGCTACAGACACTCCTACAGTAAAACAAAAACAACTTGAAAATTGAAGTACCTGCGATGACTAAAGTTGATGGATCGTATTATGAATAAGGCGACAGCTTGAGGGATACCAACATTCCCAATTGTCCAATGACAGTGTAAAGCATTGTAATCTGCTTGCATCACATCTATCAAGCCAACTGATTGGTTAACAGTCATAAGGCAAACTGAAAGAAAGACAGTAGTGGTGTGTAGTGAATGTTTTTTATGTTGGTATGTGAATTCTGACACCACTGTAAGAAATGGAAGGGAATGGAATGTTAAAACAGTGAAAATTTTTTGCACTTAAGGAACTTTCATGCCATGGAAGTTGTGAAATATTGAAAATTGTGTACGTATTGGATAAATTTGGCAACGATATTTTTATGTTTTGACGTCTGTTTGTACATGTTTGCCTACAATAATGAATGCCGGGGCTTATTTTTTCTGTTTGTTTGTTTATAAAGTATGTGTTCCTGTTTATTCACGGATGTCATGATCTATTTGCGATTCAACAGCTGATGCATTCTATAGTTTTTTTTTCTCTTTATTTACTGGGCTATGTGGATTTGAATCTGACGGTATTGATTACTGCTCTCCCGTATCTCATATGTGCACTTCACACACAATACCATATTTCGCTTGAGCATTACGATGGTGACCATTTTGTTATTTCAGTTTTTATTACGATGGACGTTGATACCTTCACAAACTTGAAACGCACCACTGAAGCTAGTGACCAATCCGTCATTTTCAAACCTCAACTCTAACGTACTTAGTGAAGCTAGTATCACCTACCTGTAGTCACGTAGTAGCGGTAAGAGCGTGGTCCGATTCCTTTGAAAGTAAATGCTGCCACAGAAACATCGTAGCGTTGTCCCGGCATTAGTCCCGTGAGAGTTACATTTGTAGCGTTAGGATTGGAAATGGTTATACTACTTGAACTGGATTCGGACTGAGGATTCGAGTAGTACGCGGTTTTTCTGAAGTATACTTTATACCCCAACAACCGCCCATTGTGATACTGGCGCGGAAGGGGATTCCATGTGACTTTGATTCTGGTGGATTCGACATCTGTAAGGAATATATAGCTTGGTGCCCTGCTGGGAACTAAAAAGACATATTATTTAAATTCAATAGTAATAAGGAAAATGGAATATTGGTGGCATTGTATAAATTCCCGTATTTCAGATCAATTCGGACATTGCCGAGTCGAAATGGTACAAAGGACTCACTAATGTATCGGCGCATTGGTTGGTTTATGGTTGATAAGTATCGAGTGGTTTCTCAATGTGTCGTACGGTTTTCTTAAATAGAAAACCAGGACCAACTTGATCCATGTAAGCGGAGGTGTCAACATGTAGGTGGATGGTACATTATTGACGAATCAATTCATTCATGGATGAAGGACGGTTATGCCAGCGTGCGTTTGCGACAACTTACCACTTTCGTCTGTCCAAGCTGTAAGCTCATTATGTTTGTAAGCAGTTCCTTGCTCATCTACCCCGACAACACTGAGGCGGTATTCAGTATATGGGGAGAGTCCAAAAAACACATCAGAGAAAGTTTGTTCCGATCGGATGTTGCCATTCAATGTAGTACCATTGGTGGTTTTGATAACAACAATGAAGTGAAGAATTCGTTGACCGACCACTTGTGTCAAATTTTGCCAAGAAATCTGTAGGCTTGTTGTAGTGGTGTTGCTAATAAGTGCACTCCAGTTAGCAACTAGTTGTGCTGAAAACAGTAATGATAAAAACTTAGAAACGTTTAAGCGCAATAGCTCATCAAGTCTCCAATAATCATACTGAGGGACAGTGGCAGAGCCAGAGACAGAGACAGTGACAGAGACAGTGACAGAGACGGTTACGTTGATGAAGAAGGTGACAATGGCAGCAACAATGGTACCTGGCCGGTGGTGACAGTTAACAGAGAAATTAAGTGTCATTGCCTTTGCATGGTACTAGCAAAAAAGTAATAAAAGTAATGGTAACTTTTACCTGATTGGAGACCTTGTTTTAAGATGCCAAACTGAAGTTTAAACCTGCTGTAGCGATATAGGTAAATCTGAACGGATATGCTGCCTGCGTTTCCATAGGGAGCCTCAACAAACGGCTTTTGAGGAGCATATGAATATGCGTAGCGGCTAAGAACTGTTCTGCCATTTCCATCGATGACCTTGATGTAATCTCTACGAATTTTGACAGAATAACCAATTAAAAATTTCTCCACCATGTTACTTTTCTGGTATTGGCACGCACATGTTAGGAGAAAAAGTCTCACCAAATATGTCCTTCTTAAAAACTGGTTTGGATGTCCCACAACTTAGCTAAGTACAGGAGGGTCGTGGGAGCGAGGTCATTACAATTGCTAAGTTCATGCGACAACGGGCTAGAAAATTATTTCCACAGAATTTGTTTTAAGAACTTATTAATTTGACCTGTTGTTTTCTATGTCAAGGCATAATTTATTTCACACACCAAAAATCACTTACCTTGAAGATCCCAAGTATAATTCCTGCAATGATACAAGAGCTACTGCCTGGCTTATGCCCACATTTCCGATTGCCCAGTTGCATCTCAGATAGCTGTAGGAGGATCTACGACCAACTTCTAACTGACCAAACGACTGATTCAATTTTCCTCCGCATCCTTACAAAGACGATAAGAGATGTTACAAATTAGCAAATCAAATTCAAGAACAATAGGTGTAGTTATAGTTAATCGTTTTTGACCGTGTATGGTCAAAAATGACTTAGGCTAAAGCAAAGACTTTCAAAATTCAAAATTTCCGATCAGTATTCACGCGAAAGACTTGAATTTTTGGCGAGACCGAAGTATGGAGCAATTTGCTTTCTAGGGGAGGGACAGAGTTATAATTGGCACGACCAAACCAACAACACTAGAGCGAGGGGTGAGCGAAAAGTTTGTGGCATACTCCAACTGAGTTGATCAGATATCAATGCAGAAATGTAATAAAATCACTGCTTCAACAATCGCACCAGTTTAGTTCTCATGGCTAAATGCGCTTCGTTCGGCGTAAGCAAAACTTTTGCTTGCGACGTATTCTCTCGGGCCGAGTTAATTGTATCTCAGCAAAGCACTTTAATAAACTACTTCAAAAATTGCACTGGCAGAGTTCCTGCGCTTTTAACACGCTTTATTCTCAAAGAGATTCTTTGAAATCTCGCACTGCAGAAATAACTGTTACGAAAATAAATTGTACTCTTTATTCGTTTCTCAGGCGCGGGTGACAGTTTTTCGGCCTGGTAGACGGAAGCTTAAATGAAACTAGCGAAGCGCTTCACTTCTTTAACAACCGCATTGATTATGATCCTGTGATTTATCACTGTTTCATTCCGAATAAAGCGTTTAAAACTCTAGGCATTTTAACGAACGAAATGAAACGTCGTCCATTTTTTCTTTCAAACCAGTGGGGTTGGTAAACTGAGACGAAAACAGTGAACAATCGTTTGAAAAAAGTCATACCTCCGTTGTAAGTGTCCGACCCGCGTTGCCGGTTTAAAATTCAAAGCAAAGCAAACAATAGAAGGAAAATGTCTCACATTCATGGTTACTTAACACACAATTATCATAATACGGTGAACGGCTCGTGTTCCTTGAAAAAGTGAAATTGTAACGTGCAGTCTCAGCGAAGATGAGAAATTTTGACAACATTAAGACTGAAAACCTCCAAAGAGACTTACGTGCACTTTCAACAGAATGTCGCGTTCACCCAAAAAAAGGTTTACTTCTTCAATTACAATGAGTAGAAGACAAAGGAACTTGAGTTATTGAAAATAGATTCTCGCAGGAACAATCTACCTCTCCCCTACCCCCTAATAACATCCGTTTTGCACGCGGGAAATTTCCGATCAGTCCTGAAATCCTCGGCGTGGTCTCGGCAAAATTCATAACGCATCTCTTAAGACAATAGGGCTATTGTTTAATTCTTAATGAGCGAATTTAGGCCGGTACAATAGACCATTTCTTGTTACAAAATAAGATATAAAGTTCTCAGGTCACGTCTCATTTATTTCTGTATCTTTTTGGTTTTCTTCCCGATGTTGCTGTTAATTTACAATCGATTTTTAATTTTTGTCCCTATACGAGTAAGGAGTTCAAGAAAAACCATATTTTGCAGCCTATCATAAACGGGAACATGGAGGCACCATTTAAGTAATACTATTTGATAAGTAACTGTGAGTGAGTGCAAAATACCTTCTTAGTAGTACTTGTCTGTTAGCGTTGCATTTGGCCATGTTACCGTTTTAATAAAAACAAGAAGAATAGGGGTAATAGCAAGCGCGCCTTTGCAATACACGGTTAAAAGTTTTTTTTTTTTTTAATTTAACCTTTGCAATACCTGTTGTTATGTAGCGCGAGTAAGACTGTGGTCCCACGCCCTTTGATGTGTAAGCTGACACATTTATTCTGTACCGTTGAGCTGCCTTCATACCTCTTAGTATCACCAGGTAAACATTAACGCTACTTGCGTTAACGGATTGTCTCAAATATGAGTAGGATCGGTATTCCTCATAGTACACTTTATACCCAAGTAATCGGCCGTTTATGTACTGCTGAGAAAGAGCATCCCATTGCACTTTCACCTCGCCAGCGCGCACGTTTGACAGTCGGATATTTGAGGGCCTTCTACTGGGAACTAAAATCAAAAGTTGGAAGATAATTAAACTGAGGTTTGCATAAATGTTTTTAAAATTGTGGTTAGCATATCTGTAGGTTCCAAAATCCCCCCGCCCCCCAAGACCACACTTTAGGCGCACTCCGACGGGTTAATGTCTTAACCAATAACAAAACAATAACAATCATAATGGCAGTCGTAATCGTAATCATTATCAGATCATAAGCATAACAATAATGATAAATAAACGCATACCTCCTTCATCTGTCCTAGCTGTGACGTTAGAGCTACTATGACTCTGTCCTCCACTGTCGATTCCAACAACGTTGACTTGATAGCTCGTGTAAGCTGGCAGTGCGAAGAGGCGCGCAAGGTTTTTGCTACCAGGCACAGCCACTGAACTTAATTGGCTGCCATTTTTACGATTAACTAGAGCAACATAATATGGCACGTTGTCATTTACAAGTGATGCCAGGTTTTGCCAGTGGATTGTCATCTCATTTGCCGTTATATTGCTAACTGTCACGTTCCAGTTGACGACAGGTAAGGCTAAAAATACAACAAAGCCAATTATCAATTAAAAGTGGTAGCCACATTTCAGAGTCTGACTATCATCAATTCATTGTTTTTAGACCGGGTGAAGTCATTGCCATGGTGTCATCGTGCTAATCGAAATTAACCTCTCAAGCATAGTATGTTGCCCGGCCTTAGTTGTTCAAAGGACGGACAGCTGTCTTCAGCTGGCAAGCTGCTATCCAGCGGAGACTTAAGGGTACTACAGCTAGATATACTGACTGACTTTTTGACTGGATAAAATGCAATTGTCCGTATACCCTAGACAAAGCATAATTTGTCTTTTTTACCTGAAAAGATACTCTGCTTCACGATTCCGTAATGAAGGTTGAAGTGACTGCTCGAAGATGTCAGGTTAATCTGAATTGTGATCTGCTCTCTACTCCCGAAGTCAACTTCTAGAAACTTTTTCCGTGCAAATGTAGCGTATCCATAATGACTGAACACAAGCGTACCATTTCCATCTGTTATCTTGACGTATTCTCTGAAAGAAATATAGTACTTAACGGCTGGTTTTGGATAACGACCAATTAATAAATTGACGTCATTACTATTATTATTATTATTATTATGTCCATTCCTTATAGACTCAGGCAGGAAAATCGTCCTGGTATATAGTCCTTGGGAGCAGGTTCCAACAAGTCACCACGGGTGCCTGGTCTCTCTTTTCCTGCTTCTTACAGGGACAGTACTTTTCTCAGTATCTTTGCTGTCCCCAGCAATGCTGTGGTCTGAATGAATTCCAAACTCACTTTCATGCCAATTTGCTCCATGTACTTTTTAAAGTTCACTGATACAGCTCCAAGGGCCCCAATAACAACAGGCACAACAATGACTTTTTGCATATGTCAGACTTTTGCAATTTCATCTTTCAATAATTGGCATTTCTCTTCCTTCTCAAGTTCCTCATCTTTCACCCTGTCATCGCCTGGGATGGCAACATCAATTATGACAACCCACAGGCTCCAAATCTTCATAACTACTTTTTTATGAACTCATATCTTACCCATAGTATGACGCCAGATACAGATCCTGTATCCAGATAGGAGCAACACCCTGACTAATCCCAATGTTACCAATCACAAAGGAGCAGCTTAGATAACTAGATCCTCTGTTACGCTCAATTTGTAGCTGGCCAAAAGATCGATTCACGTGTCCTCTACAACCTATTTTAACCGAAAGAGAAGGAGGGAAAGGTGCATAAAAGTTTTCACCCATTTTTTCTTTATTTCTATGCATAGGTCTCCCTTCAACCTTGCTCCCGATTTTTCCCTTCGCCAGACAAGCATTGAGATTTGCATGGCATAACATTGAAGATGCTAGAAGGACGAGATTTGGTCACGAG
>OX419342.1:20666178-20706178 GCA_948470475.1 Galaxea fascicularis | reverse complement strand
GGACGACTGGTTTACAGAGCCTTCGCAGCCTAGAAAATGAAAAAAAGGGAATTGTTAGTATGTAAACACCTTTCTACACGGTAAGGGTAATTAAGTCAACAAAGTGACGTTGCATAATTATCGAGGGCTTAAGTCAACACCACGAATGAAGTTTAAAGGCATTCGTCATAATTTTCATAGCTGTGTATGTATCAAAATCTTGAACGCTTTAGCGCATACACACCTTTAGTGATGTAAATATACGATGATCGGGGTCCTTGACCTCTTGAAGTATAAGCAGTAACTGACATTTGATACTGTTCGCCAGTCTGCATACTTGGTAGCACTACTCTGGTAATATCTGGGTTGCCGCTGTCAACAATACGTTCCCGGTAGTAGTACGAGGTTCTTTTGTATGAAACTTTGTATCCCAATAGACGTCCATTGATGTATTCTCGAGGAACGGGATCCCAGGTTACCTCGAACTTATTCAAGCCCTGATCTTCCACTTTCACATTCGTGGGAGCCCGGCTTGGGACTGGGGAAATAATCCATATTGTTAAACATGAGTTGCTTGGGAATGTTATGAATGAATCTTTGCAGGCAATTTGGTTCAGTGTAAATCAGTTTGCAAAGACAAAGACAAGTATTTAAGTGGCTTCATCTGCCAATGTCTAGTAACGGAAAAGACGTGGTTGTTAGTTGATAATTATTTAAGGCTCGGTTTTGTACTCAGCCTCGTATATTTTCCCAACCAATTAATAAAGCTGCGAACAAAATAACAACTGTCTCTCGTTCATCAACTGACTGCATACCCTCCAATTTTGGCTCACTGTCCTCCTTTTACTGAATCATTGATTATTGCGGAACACTCAAACTTAAATATGGTACCAACACTTGCCTCCTTCTAGTGTCTGAAAATACACTGGATTGCTAGCGTAGGTGACATTTCCGTTGTTTGTCGTGACAGCAAGCACCTGTACAGTGTAATTTGTGAAACCCCTCAAGCTGTTAGCATTATGCCAGTTGTTGTAGTTATTGGCTCTGAATAGTCGACTGACACCATTGGAGGCCTCTTTGTACCTTATAAGGTAATGGGTAACTACGGCTGATAGCGGGAAACTGGGCCAATAAATCGACGCTGATGACACTGTAATTCTGCTTACAGATATATACCACGAAGAGAGTAGCTCCGCTGCAAGGAACAAGCAAACAAATAACGCTTGAAGGTAGTCGTTCTTTAATTGCAAGCTAAAGTACCCGATATGAGCTCTTATGAATGAAAGCAGACAAACGTATCTTTGATAGACCGATCTGCAAAGTATTATGCCTATCAACTGAGCAAAAAAGGGTTAAGAGAGACTGGCTGACGTACAGAGACAGAGCCAGATAGTACAGAGAGACAGAGAGACAGAGAGACAGCAGACATAGACGGGGACAGAGACAGAGTGGTAGGGAGATAGAGGCTGGGACAGAGAGAGTGGAGTAGCAATATCTCCTCCTAATTAAGGGTTAATTAAAGATACTTTGAAGCATTTATTTATTTTTTTCTTTCACAAACCTGAATCAAAGCCGTCACGTTGTATAATGTAATTAATGGTGACGGCGCTCCACCTATACTCCAGTAACAAGTTCAATGATAAGTTGCTTCCACCTCCAAATGGAACTTCCAAGACAGTGCCATAAGGTAGAGACGCTCCGCATCCAGCTTGAGTAAAAATCTCATTGCCATTCATATTGAATATCTTTAAATATTCTCTGAGGACACGAAGAAAATATCCATACAGTGAATAAACAAAGTATCGAATGTTTATCACTTTCAATGGTTTGGCTCTTGTGCGATGAGTACAATTCCATCGATAGTTTCAAAACTGCCGTAACTGAATTAACGACTTTCAAAACTACCGCTCTACTGTTGTGTCAAAAAAAAAAAACATGATATACACAGTTATTTGTTTTAAAAATATCACTTGATGAGAACTAATGAACTGTTGCAAGGTTTTTAAAGCCTCGAACCTATTATCCGCAGATAGACAATTCCGACATCCTCGAGGTTTTACGACGTCACGTGTTCTAATTAAACCAATCCCAGCTTGGGAAAATGTAATGGTGAACTATAATAATTAATAATGTAAACGTATCTAATGCCTTACTTGCAGTAGCGCATGTAAACCCTTTCCAGTGTAAATATAGCGAATGCCTGGCTTACGCCAGCATGGCCGATTGTCCAGTTGCAGCGCAGTTCTCCTTCGTCTCCACCGTTTTGTTTTGACAGCTGTCCAGAAGATTTATTCAAAACATCTCCACAGCCTAGTAATTAGGAATGTACAGATTGCCAAATATTCTTGACAATTGCTGCTGCACTGTACTATTTTATGACCAAATCACATACGCTCAAATTACAGAACGTTGGCCCAAACGTTAACAGGAGGCGACCTAATTGAATTATGGGAAGATGCACATTTCGAGTCCAGTGTAAGTATGCTTGTGCGCATAAACAGTGCGTTTAAAATTTGCACTTCATGCACCAAAGAAGTATTTCAAGAAATCACAGCTACTATTTGCATACTGATTCGGTCATTTATCAGGAACCTATGGTAGCTGTAAAATTGTGGTTGATTCTAAAACCGTACATTTATTCCAATACAGTGATTAACTGTTTTCGTCTCATGGTACACAACATTGGTGCTTCTAGATCAAATGCGTCCTATGAGAACTTGCTTTCACTTTGTTAACAATTTATGCCTTTCTAGCTACCCATCAACGATTTTCAATTAGGTGAATACCAAATTAAATGTGGTGTTTGGTAATTATTGCAGCGACCCCGGCCGAGAAAAATTTAAGTAACATCGATGAAAGTTTGGAAAAAAAAAAAAGAAAAATAGTTGCGAGTGTTTTGCTACTTAGACAAACCTGGGCAGCTTCCATCTCTTATCGATACGTCATCAATTGCAATGTCACTGGTAGATGACGAACCCCTTATCCCCTCAAAAGTCACCTATGAATTAAAAAGTGAGATAAGTGATTTGAACACCTTCAGAAATCAACTCAGCAAAAGTTGAATGTTCAACTTAATCTCCATGGAAACAACAAGACGGGTAACTGCTTACATTATAATGACTGTGTAGGGAAATGTAAACCAGGGCGAAACTTGTAAGCTGTTAAGCTGCTCTTTAATAAAATGAAATGACGCATATGCTTACCAAGTCAGTGAAGTATACCGTCCTGGACACTCTATTCCAGTAGTTACCCTGGTTTCCCGACTTGGTGAATATGTTCTTGTTTCCATTGAAAACGTTCAGTGTTCCCATCGCTGCTCCGTACATGTGATAGTAGAAGACTAAACAACAAGATGTCTTATTTCTGGGAACTGCCATCTCAAGTTTTGCATTAGAGCCTCTTGACCAAGATGAGGCCATGATGTACATATATTTTCCTGTAGAGAGAATAAATGGAACCTTCTATGGTAATCGAAAGAGTACAAGTCGTCAGTGGTAAAACTGATAAGACTTCAATGCATGATGTTTCTCAAACTCGACTGTATCGATACTTCTTCATTGCTACTTCAACTGAGTACTTGTCTGTTTCCGATGAAGTAGAAACTCCACGCCATTGGACTCGTAAAAACAGATAGAACCACGGATATAGATTGCAGTCATGGGCTGCTGACACAGCAATTAGTGATGTCAAGCACTATGTTGGTTGCATTTTACTTCGCCACACGCAACCAAGACTTACCCTTTAGGAATTTGTCTTCTAACGACGACTGACGTTCTTAATTGTATTCGGGCATAAACACGTGGTAGTCCACTTCAGAGGATAATGGACTTTAACAGACCTTCAATGTATAGAGTCGGCTTTGGTAAAAGCGAAAAGAACGTTTGCCCTATTATCATCTTTGACTGGTTTTATCAAACAGTTTTCAGCTTTCTTGGGACAGATCATGTGGATCCGAAATCAAGTTTTCAATTTAAGGTCAATGGACTTTTAAAACAGAACTTAAATGCATAACATCGGCTTCCACAGAGGCGAGAAGAACTTTTGACTTATTATGATCTTCTTGTGGTAAAATCAAGCAGTCTTCTGGCTCTCTTACAGAGGCAGGGAAGTCGGGATGCAAATTCAATAATTTAATCAACGTTTAGTACAAATATTGTTGTAACCTCGGCGCCGTTAAGTCTCATTAAATTAACCATCGTACAGGGATTCTAAAAGCTGACGTTTCGAGCGTTAGCCCTTCGTCAGACCAAATAGATTCGCCCAAATGTTTGTTTACAACTTCCCCACCGACGCAGCACCAGAGTCTTTACACTTGCATTATTCTCCGATAACTTAGTTTGCGAGAAAACATCTAGTCCTAGTTCTTTGTAATTGTACTGTCGTTTTTTTTACCTGTTACTTTATTGTAAGTTACTTTTTTTCACTCTGTAAGGTTGAATTGTTGAAAATTATTTGCTATGCGTCAAATCCACTGCACGCCTCGAATAGCTGTTGCTAACTGCGAGCAGTGCGTATCGTTCTCTATCTTTAATAAACTTGAACTTAACTTGAACTTTAAAACAGCCTGAGGCTCCGGGACCTTGCTTGGTGACTTAGTTCTGTCCAAAATTGTTTATTGTGGCAACGATTACCTAGTGGTAAAAGGACTGCACGAGTGGAGAACAATTTGGTCTGTAATTTCACCAGTGATTAACAAAGAAAAGAGAAGACCACGGAGCGGGAGCTTGCCGGATTTGTTTCATTACAAGGGGAACACCATTTGGTCTGTAATCTTACCAGTGATTAACAAAAGAGGAGGACCGAGCAGCGGAAGTCTGATTTGCTTTGTCACGAGTATGCTTACACAACGAATTGGAGGAAAAGAAGTCGTATCACCAATTAATCGTATCCGTAACAAAATTCCAGAAAATACTAGGGGAACATTTTTCGTAAGAAAAAGGCAACATTTTTCACTGCCAGATGCGCAACACAAGAACTTGTTTTAGTACAACCGTCCTTTTGCAGTGCGTGATGGTGCAAACCGTACAATTACTTAGGCATAATACGTAAGCTGTCCAATTTCACTGCCCTATTAATGCTAAATAACAGTTGGTGATAGCCAGCAATCAGATTCAAGACGTTTTATTACAGTTATGATTAACGCAGGACTGAACTAACAGCTCACGACCATATCCTTACTGCGACTGGGCTTTTTAAGCTCTTGAGCATTGAGGCAGTTGGAGGGTACCATCCCACTACTTTTCACTATTTTACAAGTGACAATGAAGCTTGAAAGTGTCTCGCCGGTGTGGGGCGTTGGCTGAACTGAAGTAGGAATTTCGTCATTATTCATGCCAGGTAATCTTCTCCTATTTCTCGAATTTGCAAAGCCACTACAAAACCAATTGAATTGATTTAAAACGTTGCACATTGATAGAAATTTCTATTTCATTGCATGTGATATATTTATCAGCTTTTCATAAATAGCGGTAACCATTCTTAGTAAGACCTCAAGAGTGAACTAAGAGATGAACAATGCAACTAACCTAACTAATGTAGGTTTTTCTTTTTGCTTTTTTTGTTTGTGTTTATGTTTGTGTTTGTTGGTTTAATAATATTTTGTTTCCATTATTAACTTTTAAAATTAAGTATTGTCAATGTCTCACTGTAGCAAAATAGATTTGTTTATATTGTAAATAAATATTTCATGTGGTATTAAGAAAAGACTAACCTGATCCGCCGTGACCTGCGGATGGTCCTGTTGACCAGGATGGAGTGGAACCCGAACGAAGTGTCCAATCAAAGACATCAGACTTAGACTGGGTCCAACCAAAGCATAAACCATTATCAAAGTTACAGGACACTAAAAGAACCAAACGCAAAATAATTAGCATTCAATCTCGCGTCTTTATGTAAAACTCGCTCGTGCAACATTTAACATTCATGTAAGTTTAATCGCAACTTGGCGGATAATCCGACAAAAGGAATAATATGTTCTTATTGACTGAGGGGGAGGGCCGGACGGGAAAATATTTTCCCGTCCGGCTCGACCTAACTTAGTCAATAAGCATTTTATCATATGGCTTCCTCAGACTCTTTATGAGCGCGTAAAAGATGACGTTTTAACAAAAAAGCGAACGATTTGCACATAAAATAGATCTAATATGTTGTCTGTATTTGCTTTCTGGTTGTAAAAGAAACTTCCATGGATAGAAGCGACGAAATCCTCTAAAATCGTATCACGCGGGGCCGTACCTGTTCCTAACAGGGCCGTACGGCTTTTTCTGGCCCTGCTCGCCCTAATGCGTACGGCCGTCATACGGGGATTTTCTCAATAGTTTTAGAATGAAAGAGCGCGCGGGGCCGTATGGGTCATATGATAAAGGTTTTGTTATTCAACACGTTGTGACGATGTCCGAAATGGCCATGGCGCTCTCAATATCCGCCGTGCATACTCAACAGTTATCCTGAGATATACGTAATTTTGAACGTCACGAAAAAAAATTAAAGGCAGATTTTTAACTTTCTGCAGTAACCTCCGTGAATAGAACTTTGTTGCCAGCACGTTGAACAATGGAGCAATTATCCTGCTCAGTGTCCGGAATCCAGCCAACTTGGGCTATAGCCTCGTCAGCAAAGTGTCATGCGCGATTTCGTAGGATAATAGGTGGGTTCACACCAGACAGTTTAAGTGCACTTGAATTGTGTTTAAAGTGCACTTGAGATGAACTTGTGTGTGAACGACCCTCGTTTCACTTGACTGATCGTACTTAGTCGTCACGGAAACATCAAAACATCAAAGTACCGAAGTGCACTGTCGAGTAAGGTCGAAACATTCTTTGAAAGTGCACTTGAAGTCAAGTACACTTGAAGTGCATTTGAGGGTCTAGTGTGAACCCACCTAATATAATTACAAGGACGAATTGTCACTGGAACAATTTAAATGCGGCATACTTTTATTTTATTGGCTCAGGGCAAAGGTCACCACAATTTTCAGTCTCTGACTACAACGTGATAGGAAAAGTTAAACAGTACTCAAACATGGGCAGAGAATTCTTTTAAAAGGGTTCTTGTTTTGCTGATTGGTTAAGGTTTCTTTTTTCCTTTTTTATTTATTTATTTATTTATTTCATAACTACTTTAACAAGTACTGTTTTTGTACAGACGATCTAGACCTTTATGCAAATTACCTGGACAGCTTCCGTTGGTTATATTCACGCTGTCTATGGCGATGTCACCAGTATATGAACTTCCAACAATTCCTTCAAATGTAACCTGCCAAAATTGAACGAATTTACTTCTAAAGGGTGTCAAATTTCGATTTTTTTTTCTAAACCGAAAATTCACCTAGTCCAAATCTGCTGAATTGAAGCTAAAGACCAAGAGGAGAGAAGTATTTTTACATTGACAATGTTAATCAAAAGCCGATATCAATGCAAACATTAGTATTCGAAAAGTTGTTAAATAACAATGAACAAGAATCATGTGAAAATTGAAGTCTTTAATTAAGGGGAAAGTTTAATAAAATTAAAATAGTAACCAGCTGAAAGCGTAAAGCAAGTACAAAACAGTAAGATCTGTAGAGTCTCCGAGAAACGTGGGAAATTTTCAAACTTACCGACCCATCCAGACGAATGTTTCTTTCCACCATGATCCAGTAGTTTCCTTGATTTCCTGATATGTTAAACACTTTGTCACTACCACTGTACACGTTGAGTGTCCCCGCTGCAACACCATACAAGTGATAATAAAATGAAAGACAAGCCTTTTTCCCGTTACTTGGAACACTTGCTACTAGCTTCGCTTTATCACCGGTTTTCCTAGGTGAAGATGCCTCGATGAACATGTAATATCCTGCCACAAAGAACAGTACACAAAAGTTAACAAGAGTTGAACTGTGCGCGTTTTGTGTTCCGATGGAAAAAAATATAACAGAACACAGCACCCCCGGCCCTAATTCCGTAAACTATAATCACTGAGCTCCGGCGAGTATCAAACCGACGCAACCTTTATTGAAATTTGACAAACTTATGGACAGTATTAGGTAATTCAGGTGTCGGGAAGCATAAAGTGACATTATTTTTTCTTATTACGGTATAGTTGGGTGATTCAAATGAGTTTGTTAATTGATGTAAAGTGCAAGCGAGAATTTGAGATGATCGAACTTTGGAACTTTTAACAATAGAAAAGACAGATGGTATCGGAAGTCGAGAGCCGAGAGAGAGTTGGTCGTGGAAGTAATAAAATCTGTGAGGAAAGGGATTAGGAATAAAAACGCTGTTATTGTGAAAGTGTTGGCTACCTATTTGGAGGCAATTCCCAACATAAACTCAGCTACACCCAGACTGAAATGAAAACGCTTATACGGACAATGCAAGCAAATACTTTGTTAGCTATTTTAAGGTAAAGTGTACAGGCATATTATAAGTTATCATGCCAAATTAGTTGATAGACAGACGACCATGTCAAGCTCAAAAGACAAATGCGGTCGGTGGCTTAAACGGAAACGTGTTAGTACTCTGATAATTAATAACACTTTGACAATGAAACTTGGAGGTTGAAAAATGCTCTCTTTAAGGTCCATAAAAAAATAATATGGCGATATATCACTGTTCATTGTAATTCCCAAAATAAGGCGATCTTGGGGCGCGCCATGATTGGATTTCTGAAAAGTTAGATAAACCGTGAGTCACGAAAAACGCTTCAAAGGTACGAAAGAAGGTGATTGTAAGGCCCGGGAACACCAATAGCAGTGAACATAAGCCACGCCCTGCCATACCAAGTTGTTATCACATAAACTTGGAAAAAGCTTAGTTAGGCTTTGTGGTGACTAAACACATTAAAAGAAGTGCCATATACGATCCGCCAAAAACCATTGATAAGGCTAGACTGAGCGGCCCCTATGCTCCAGATACCGTTGGCAAACGCGTCAGGATCAGAAGAGTATTTCTTTGACAAAACAAAGCCAAAAAAAGGTGTTTGAGAATGGCTATATTGGTAACCACTTCAGACGGTAGCCGTGATGCGCTATTCCAGATAGCTGCGGCTTTAAAACAAAGCAACAAAGTTTGTTCACATACTGACCTGGGTATGACATGTTTCTCAATCCAAAACCCGTAGACTGAAAGCAATAAATTCTTTGACAAAAAAAACCTGACCAGTCAAATCTTACCTGATCCTCCTTGGCCAGCAGTTGGACCAGTTGATGAGGATGGAGTGGAACCATGATATAATGTCCAGTCAAAGTCATCTGAGGTGGATTGATTCCAGTCAGAACACAAGCCATGGTCAAAGTGGCACCAGACTGAAAAGAAATTGAAATGTTCTTTGATTTTGTGATAGCTACACTGTCGGTAACCGTTGGAGAGCTCTTTGCAAATCATAAGAATTTTACGTTGATGAAAGTACTCACCTAACGTATTAATCGACTGGTTGTGAGGCAGTACAGTGGGGTCAGGGATAACTTGATACATGTTTTGTAGCAACCATCCTTTAAAGTTCCTGACATAGGCGTAGACACCGTATTTCCTTGCATATGCACATCCGTATCCCCAGCTCGTGACACCCTCAAGGTACCATGTGTTGTTAAACTCGCACACCAAAGGTCCCCCACTATCGCCTTGACAAGTATCCACTCCTCCTGAATCGAAGCCAGCACACAGCATAGTGTTATCGATCTTGCCAGGATAGGAAACGTCACAACGTTCTTTTGACACAAGTGGAATACGAGCCTCCATTAACGTGTTAGGCTGATAACCACCAGAGTATAGTGTTCCCCATCCTGTTATCCAGCATTTTTTCTGAAGATTGTCAAAAGGAAGAGAATGGCTGAAATCTGGCATACAGGCAAGCCCTATACCTACTCCGAGATTGGCTGGTGTCGAGAGCTGCATCAAGGCGATATCATGACTATGGCTGATGCTATTGTAATTTGGGTGTAGAATGATTCTGTGAACATTAATTTCCTGTTCTGTTCCGACACTTCCAGATGCCCTGTAGTAAGCACCTAACCTGAAATGCACAGAAAGTAAAATCAGTAGGGGTTATTAGCCTGGAGCGAGGGGATGCATGAAACAATCAAAAAGGTTTTCACGATTTTTGAGTTACAACCATATTTGGTAAATCAAGTGACCAGAACAGAAAAAAAACCCTAAAACTCGAAAGGCGTACACTTCCGGATTTCGAAAATGGTGCCAATTGTTAACGATCGCCAAGGTGCAAAACTCTACGTATCGATTTTTCTTAAAATTCATCTTACTGCGAGATTTATGACGACAGAAGTAGGCAAATTGTTACCATTTTGTCGTTATTACTACAGTTATGTACGTTTTAACAACAATTGCTTACGTAGGCTTATAAAGAAGACTGGAATATCTCCTCTTGGCAAAAAGAATCGGAACTACGCATAATTTTCTCCAAGTTTTACGGATTTTTCTCTCTGAGCCGCGGTTGGGGTCTGGGGCAAGGTGCGCATGCGCAGTAACAGTTTATAAATTTCAGATGTTTACCTCGCAGGTTTCTCCAATATAGTAGCAAAAACACCGTAAAAACAGTGTTTTACAAATACAATCCGTAAAAATCCCTTGGCGACAACGCGGTCTGCAGTAAAGTTAATCCCCCTTAAATCACACCTATTTTCTCTGCAGTATATCTTGGAAAAAAGAGATCGAGGATACGTTTTTAGGCTCACTTTAACGTTAACACTTACTTTATTTTTATGCTTGAGGGTGACTTCCCAGATACACAATGAGCAGCGGTCGCAACCCAGTAACGATCGATTAAAGTTCCGCCACAAAACTGTCTTCCGTTAGAATATAACATCATAACCTGCCATGGCCAGCTGTTAATTCTTGCAACTGAGCCTCCAACAATACGAGAACTGCCTTGTCGAGACCCACAACGGACTAAGATGAACCATAATTAAAAATGGGATTTAAAGTTTGAAAAAAAATCCTTTCAATACGAAGGTAACACACACTGCCCACACTCACTCATTATCCCCTTAATTATTTTATCACGTAGATTTTGTCTATAACTGCTAATGGCCTCGTCTACGATTCAGCCGACGAAAGGTAAGAATAAAAAAAAATCAAATTTTAATCACACGTCCAATCGACATAAGTTATACACAAAAAGCTTCTTAATTTTCATTGGACAGGGATAAATTCAATTACCATAATAATGCCTTTCCAATATCTTTTGTGTATGGCCTTTAGATCTACAAGAAAGCCTGCTCAGCTTCCAGAAAATGAATTTTTGTCAAAGAGAAACATGGAGTATCTGAGTCAGGAACTCGTTTCTTTAAACGTCCGACGAGTTTCCTTCGCTGAAATTGCTATTTTCTCATCGTTTGCTAGTAGTTTTTCATACAAAGTAGCCAGATGAATTTAGTTATTTTTTTAAAGTTATCAAGTTCTCCGTCCCCTCCAAAATCTTTAGAAATAGAATCTCTGGTTATTTGTGCTTGCAAAAAACTTTATCGAGCTCAAAACGTTTTAAGAAACGCTGGCTAGCTAGGAGAATTTTTCTTTCTATTGGAAAGTAAAACAAAAAGTAGTTTGAAAAAAAGTTCAAAGTTCATACTCTCTGTTGTGGAAGCAAAACGTTCTTCGCTCTTGTATAGTTCGCCTGCATCGTCTACGCCATATACGACCACTCGGTACTTTGTTGAAGGTCTTCGCCCATTTATAGTCAAAATTGATATGCTTTCTGGAACCGTTTCCACATTCAGTATACTTCCTTGGATGCTTTTGACTAAAATGATATAAAACCTGGCAACACGATTGATGTTTGCGGGTAGTTGGGTCCACTGAAGTGTAAAACCAGTTCCGAATGAATTCAACACTGTCACATTCCAGCCGGACGCCATTATGGCTACAAAAAAATACAACAAGGAAAAAAAGCAGAGGAACTGACTTAGAGTAGCAGTCGAAGTCGCAGTCGCAGGAGCAAGTACAGGTGCAGGTAAAGTAGCAGTAGCAGTAGCAGTAGCAGTAGCAGTAACAGTGGCAGTAGCGATAGCAGCGGCGGTAGTAGTAGCAGTAGCAGTAGTAGGTACAGTGCGTCATAGTACATGCCGATACCGATATCTATAGAGTGGTAGATATGCTAGCAGTCATCATACCCAGTTATCCGACGACTACTCGAAAGATTAATAACATGCTTTTAAGGAGCCACATATATTCTAGATAAACAGGTAACCCCAACTACAACTTTACTGCTAACGAATCGTGCAAAATGTCTCAGTGGTTCTCAACGAAAAAGGTATATACCTCAGAATCAGCAACAACTGCTCCTATTGTTTGAACGAAGACGAAATATTTGAAAATAATTTAGTAGTGGGGCTGGCATTTGCCCATAATAACATTCTCTAATTACAATCATACAAGTTCGGATGGCCTTAATTTTGATATGTGCATAAAGGGGGTCACATCAAAAGCCTTATCTAAGCCCGCGGGGGTAACGTCTTACCGGAAGAGATGCCTCCCTTGAAAATGGCGAACTTAATTTTAATACTGCTGCCTGATCTCCTGAGGTAGGTTTGAATAGAAATATTATTGGAATGTCCAAGCGCGACGTCCAGGAGATTTTCTTTAGCAAACGGTTCGCACCCTTGGTGATAAAATACTTCCTTGCCAAATCCATCGGTGATCTTCGCATATTCACTGAATCAAGATTGAATACAAAAACGAAACACATCTGTTAGAGACAGAACCCAAATCTAATTGTGGTAAAAAACACTTGTACGATTTAAAAGCTACTTTAAGAGCTACTTGAGAATCTTCATTTCAGGAATCTGGATAAGACACCCATAAATCTAAGCCCGCATATCAAATCTTGTATTAAAAGTAATTTATCGAATATAGCATTACCTGCAATAAGCTAGATTTAGTTCTTGTACGGAAACCAAAGCAACCGCCTGCATTACAGCTGCATTGTGTATAATCCAGGAACATCTGATATAGTAATAGCTTGTGGTGTTGAAGTCTATTTCGCCGAAAGTTTGATTGACCGTAAGGGCACAATCTATAAGACAAAATACCATTTTTATTCTTAAAAACAATATACTCTTTTCAAGAGCGGAGGTCCGCGTGCCGAAGGGGCGTGCGCGGAACACCATAGCTAATAAAATACGGTAACCCATATTATCGATGCGAGAAAGTTTGGTTATGACGTCACCGTGCGTCCGTTTGTCCGTCCGTCCGTCCGGACGCACGTCCACTCCATCCCCTCGATATAAGCCAAAGTGGAATGTGACACTCGAGATGTCGGCAACCCGCGTTTTTCGGCGGGGAAATATAATAAAAAGCAAAAGACAGCAAGATGGGAAACTTATGATCATTTAATGGTAGCGGTGTTGTTTCTTCAAAGCCTTAATTTTTTTTTTGAAAAGAGAAACTCATTAGAAACTCGAGGGAAAAGGAGTCAATCAATTGCATGCATGGGCATGTCTGAAAATCTGATAGAAAGTGGACAAAGACTGAACTGTAAAGAAAATGTCACGCTTAGTTGAAAAAGTTTGAAACCTTGGTCCAAGGACTGTAGCAAACGGTCGTCGTCTAACTGAGATTACTACGAGATATATTGGGTATTACTTGTCTTCTTTCTCCAATTTCTCCGCGAAAAAAATGCTAATTTTTTTCCAAATTTTTGCTGTCCAATAGTTGATTCGCATCCTAAAACTCCTTGTTTTCCCTGCTGTCGCTCAATTTTTTATAAGCGGCGTTTTCTGGGTTTAATTAAAAATGTCGGTTAAAATGATACCGACATGTTAAAAATTTGTTACTTAACCAAAGCACATAACCGGTTGTGATGCTGATATGTTATTAATAACCTAGATTTAGTGATTTATACCATTTCATGATTTTGAAACTGACTTTGATGAGGCAAAGGTTTGTTACTAGTAGTCGTTTATGCTCATAATCATGTTCGCTTACACTTGATTAAATAGTGGCTGTGGTTGTGCGGCCAAAAACGTCAGAAATTTATAATCACAATAACTAAGTCCTTACGGGAGTCCTTGCATTGGTGTTAGTTAATCTGTAAATCCCAATAAAGAAATAACTGCGGAGCTCCGCTTTTAGGCTTGGCTAAATGTATATATCAGCAGCACGGGTAATTTAAACTGAACGTTTCTACAATCCACGCTGGTAACTAGGAAAATTACATTTGAGAAGTACCATATACTTGATATGAGCCATCGGAAGTCAATTATTAGAACCTTTCCCTGGCTCACCCAAGCTACTACAGTAAATGAGGTTCAGAAGTCCACCCCTCCCTCCCCCCACCCTTACCCCTTACACTCCGACTTCCAAGTACCCCCACTAAGCATTATTTGCCAATTGTGTCCTGAAAACTCATTTCCCAGCCATAGCAATGTCAAAATCTCAATGCATGTCTTTAAATTGTCTCTTTTTTATAGTCTTAACAATGTGAGAATTCAAATGAAGACTGATCCTCGCAGTTGTGAACACAATCATATGCAATTGCGTAAAGAAGCCTGAAAGAAAGAAAAAAAAAAGAAGCTGTAGAATTTTAAATAGCTTTTACTTTGAGAAACCAAAAGTTGATCTATTTCTGTGATGGTGCCAGTAGTGAAGATGCTGATGTTGATTTGATTTTAGATCCTGAAATTAGAAACGATCTCGCACTTCTTGTGAGTTCCCTAGATGCCACCAGCTAAATAACGCAGATTTATCTTATTGTTATTGTTACTAGATAAAAGCTATAGCCTTACTTGTTGTTGCGTAATACTCGTATGATCGTGGTCCCACTCCTTTGGAGGTGAAAGCTGCCACTGAGATGCGATAACGTTGCGCTGGTCTTAGATTTTTCAATGTAATGCTTGTGACGTTAGGAGACGTGGTGTTGACGCTCTCGGAAGGATGCCAGTAACCATCAAATCTGTAGTACACGGTGTAGCCTAAGAGAATGCCATTGACGCCGTCTTGAGGAATCGAATACCAACGCACCTCGAGGTCAGAGGAAGATGGCACGCTCAATACTTGCCGAAGATATGGTGCTCTGCTAGGAACTGGCCAAAAGCAAATTTTTCCAGAATAAGTACGGGTACCTTTTTTGTAACAGCAAATGTTGTCCAGACTAATGATTTTATCTACTTGACAAAAATATTTGATTTGGTAAACTCTGATAACGCACGGTTGACGTACGAACAACCCTTCAGGCGAACAAAAGAATAAACAACACAAACAATGGACCCTATCCCTAAAACAGTAGAGGTGCTACACTATGCCTGCCAATGAAATGTAGAACTTATGAGAGCTGCTACAGTACCCAGCATTCCGCAACTGATGTTCTCACGTCGTTGGGATGTCATTTACGCGTTATTATAGTAAACACGCCCTGAGAAATTAAATATATTTTTTAACATTTTTGTTTTCCTTTTCTTTTTTAATCATGACATGATTAGTGCGTCTATATTTTAATCAAACTCCACGCTCTAGGCCAATCAAACGAGAGTTACACCGTACTTTGTAAAAGACAAGATCGAGGCCTCAATTTACCACTGCGCTAAATCAGCATCACAGTGGAAAAGATTGTATGGTTTCACTTAATTCCATCTGGCTGCCATTTTCTTTCGTCCGTTTTGCCATAACGAAAATTCATTTTGATAATAGTTTCTTTGAAAATCGAGAAAAGGTTGACACAAAGAAAAAGTTTCTCTCAGCTCCAGTGCTGGAAAATTTTTTATTCATTTTACCACAGAAAAACAGAAAATTCATGACCCTCTACTTTAAAATGCTACCCATGTTTACCCGTTGATTGCTCGCTAAGAGCTTTGTTATTTTTGGAGCATTATATCACCGCAGCCTTATTTTTTTTTAGCATCCATATGTATCACCCGAAAAGCTTGAGTGAAATCTTACAAGGGCAAATGATGCCAAATAAGTCGGTCGGGTTCGCCTTGCATGCATTGCTGTCATTGGTTCTCTTAAAGCACCCTATAACATAATTATTAAACAACTATTCACACAAAGCGGCGTGGTAAATATCCATAACTGGTCACCGACACTGAGGTGAATAAATTGTTTCAGTATGTACTGAAACACTTAGCTCAAACCGATCAATAACTAAGATTTTCGCGCTAGTTGCTCGGAAGTGAATAGCATTTGCTATCCCGAGTTTGAGTCGCCAATCAAAGCGTGCTAAAAACGCCACTTTTTTATTTTTTTATGCCAGCCGTAACTCACCTCCCTCATCCGTTCTCGCCAGAAGATTTTCACTTTTATAAGGCGTTCCATCATCACTTATGGCAATCACACTAATGTTGTACTCGGTGTACGGCGTAAGCCCTGTCACATTCGTTGATGTAGAATTTGGATACAATAGTTTTCTGACTGGTATACCACTACCAGTTTTGTTGAACGTAACTAAGTAAAACCGCGCCCCGATGTTCGGATAATTCTCAAGGTCTGTCCAACGCAGCTGGAGGCTGTAGGTAGATATGTTTGCAATGGAGGCATTCCAGCCGGCGAGATGGGACGCTAAAGTAAAAGTAAGATTCGAATGTAAATACAGGGTTAGAAAGGAGAGGTATTTGAAGTCAAACCTTTGTTTCTCAGGTAAACTGTATAAATTATTAAAAGTTATTTGGCCGTATAACTTTTAAAAATTTATGAAATTTTCCTGAGAAACAAAGCTTTGACTACTCGAAAAAAAAAATCGATGTGAAAGCGCCACAGTTTTCCAGTGAAAGAAACTGAAAACTTGTGCCGTTCATAAAAACATAAACTAGCTGCGAAAGGAAAATTGCATTTCTATTTAAATATTCAACAATCCTTACCTGAAGTCAGCCCTTCATTCAAGGAACCATAATCAATATTGACGTAGGACCAGTGATATGAAAGCGATACTTGAATGGTGACGTTCCTTGATTGTGCGAATGGTATCTCAAGGAAAGTATTTTTGTTAGAATTCCCATAACACCCAGTTCGAGCAAAAATCTCTGTTCCATTGCCGTTAAACACTTTAACGAATTCCCTACGGTGTTAACAAGAGAGTATCATCAGTAATTACAGTTAGTTATTACACTGAAATGATTCTGGTTGAGGCTTCAATATTAAAGAAAGAAGCTAAAAAGACACTTTTCGGGTTAAAGAGTATATGAAGTGATGGCGATTATCTTAGGCGGTTAGCGTTTCTGCTATTTTTTGCTCGAACCCCTGTGTGAAAATGAAAATGAAAAACAAATGAAAATTTAACATACCTACAAGAATAAAAATACGTTTGCCGAATCCAAACAATTGCGACCGGCTGAGCCAATCCAGTGTCTCCAATTGACCATTTACAAACTGGATCGTCTGGATCAAAATCATCTCCGTATCGGATATCCAGTCTTCCAAACGACTCGTTCAAGGCTTGATTGCATCCTAGAAAATTGTGATGCAATCGATCGTTAGAACTTAAGTCATCACATTCACCAGCGAAAGACACGTGTGCGTTTGTGTTGGTTTTCAGCTCATGGATGACGTGGTCATGCTGTAACGTGAAGGAGGCAGTCTTATGGCACTTGTGAAAACCCTTAAGACGGAACTTTTAAAAAATTATGCACAGCTGCAATTGTAGGTGGAAGACATCATATTTCAAAGGAATCGGAATAGAAAGAAGGAAAAAAAAAACAGTAGTCACGGTATATTTAAATGCACAATCATAGGAAGCTTGAGCAACGACGACGGCGACGACAACAAACACGTCATTTAAAAATATAACGTACTCTTTCGTGATTATTCCAGTTTGTTTAACATGAAAAATGCTGGCGAATTTTCTAGGGTATAAGTTACCTTGGACGGCGTTTACGTAAGGAAAAATGGAGGAAATTTGCCGTTATGCGCTCAAGTTCTCGAGAAAGCCTAAACGTTGGTCATTTCGTGATGCTGTTTTGCAGACGACGGCAAAGAAATGTACCAAACTGTTAAACACATGGCGGTCTGTTGTCTTCTCATGCAAGCTGTACACGTGGCACATTGTGCGGAATGTAGTTCAAGTCTGTTTAATATTACACATACGGCATTAGCAGAGAGCCGAGCAGCCACGTACCTTTGCAGATTCCATCAGTGAAGGACACATCGTCAATAGCAATGTCACCAGTGTAGGATGAGCCCTTGATTCCCTCAAATATAACCTATAAATTAAGGATTTTGGAGTGACTCATTGGTTTTCCAGGAAATAAAGATCAGGTAGAATTTTTGCTATTTCAGATTCTCTACGCAACAGACAAAGCACATAATGAACCTTTAGGTTTATCATGCATGTCTTGGCCGAGCACCAGAGTACAGTAAATAAATAACCTTATACAAAAAAGCCATGTAAATCTAAACACTGTCATTTAATTTCCTCCAATAACAGCTAGGAAAATAACGAGAGCTGGGCAACCACTAACAAGACACAGTGGTTAGACGAGGGCCAGAAAAAACCCGCCCAAAAAATACCCTTAGGGACAACATATCACAGGAAATCTGGGTAGCAACCAGGCCCAAGCTCTGCAGCCCTTCCTAAGAGGCGATAAACAAAAATAAAAAAAAATATAGTTAGTGGTGTCGGCCTAGAATGATTGCCACGTGCAATCCCAAGCTTAAATACTCACACGCCATTACCCATGATGCAACTGCATTCAAGGACCCAGGCCTACGGTCTGCTGCTCCCGTGCCGCAGAAATATTTAATTTCGGGCTAATTCGTAGCGACTCAATCGCCAGAAATTCCATCTCTTTGAGTTTTAGTAGAAATAGCTTTGGGAAAATGGTACGGTTACAAGAAAAAGATAAATGTATATATACCTGACCTTATGAAAACCAGGTCGACGAAAATTCGAGGCTTTTTAGAACTTCCTTTGCTATTACCTCCCTTGTTCAACAAGGACACTTAACTTTTTGCTTATTACCAGATAACAGTGTCGACGAAAGGAAAAAAAAAGAACATGGCTATTTGCTATATAATTAGACATGAAATCGACGTAACCTCTGACCTGAACTATCGTGTGGGAAGTAGTGTCAGTTTTGCCCAAATCTTGCTTTGAAACGTCGGCCTTGCCGAGAGCAAAGTTGTCGTGGGAAAGAGGCATCGATTTGCACGAAATCAAGCAACGTTTTAAACCGAATTCCCTGGTGGCTAACACAAATAACAGCAAGCTCTTGGTAAATTACATCTACGTAAACATGTGGCAAATGTTACGACTAGATTTGAGGCCGGAAATCACACATTATGACACTTCAAATTAACACATCACTCATCAGATCACTAGCATAGAATCGCTAAAGCCGCAAGGGCGGTAACAAGTCGGGAAACTGGAAAAACTTACGGTTTTCGCGTAGAAAGACCGAGGCAAATCTTGTCGTCGCCTGATAGTTACTTGAAGTCCCGGATGTTGAAAAACGCTTTCAAGCGAACTTCCGTCAAGCCCTTGTTTCTTGCTCAATTCAGTTTTACTAAGTCTTTAGCCTGCTCAAAAGTCAAGTCCAATTTCACCATGTGCGCTTACAAATCAACCCTAACACCTACGTTTTGAGGCTAAAGACTCCTTACCTCCGAAAGCAAAGCTCTACAATAACCTTCACTGCGCCTAACAGTCGACTTCATAGCCCCGACAAGATAAATACGCACGAAGGTTATTAGACGAAGCAGACACTGCATCTCGCTAGAATTTTTCCCTCACTGAGCTTCATGATGCTCTAAGGAAATCTTTGCTCTAGGAGGTGAACAGGAAAGCTAAATATACTGACTCCGTTTGAAACTAAGCCTACGCTAAGATTTCAAATTCATGCAAATTTTCTTGAGAAAGAGAGAGAGAGAGAGTGGGACCAAATAAGAGGGTTAAAAAAGAGGAGGGGGAGGGTAGGGGGGGGGAGGGGAAGCTTATTTTAACTTTCAATGTTTAATTTCTCTTACTAATCAGCTAATTGCCATCGTCGCTCTCCCCAGCACAAGCAAAGACGAAGAAGAATAGAAGGGGGAAACACACTTCAGTACTAAAATAAACAAGGCTTAGTGTAACTTTCCTGTGACCCTGTTTTCAAAAATCCAGGTAGATATGTTTTTTTTTAATTTTAATTCACCCGATTAAGAGAAAAATTGGTCGTGGTCTTTTAAGCACGAACTCCTTTCAACTACTTTTTTGACGGCTACGTCTGTAAAACGAACAGAAACTAATGCTTGTTGAAGTGCACTTTGTTTGGATGGTGGTACCATTTCCGAAACAGTGGTGTCATCGGCGAATTTCCACATAGCAAACGACCCATCAGGTAACCTAAGGTCGTTTATCAGCACCAAGAATAACCAAGACGAGTCCCCTGGGGAACTCCTGCAAGCACGTTAAGCCACTCATAGTAAACTTCATTAAGCTTAACTCTTTGCTTTCTGTCCCTCAAGAAATCAATAATCCAGTTAATGGCAGTTGGTTTGACCCCAAAAGTGCAAAGTTTGCCGACCAAAATATCATAGTCCATTAAGTCAAAAGCTTTACGAAACTCCAGTAGAGCGGTTCTTACTGAGTCGCCCTAGTGCCGTCGATGGCGCGCAGCCAATGATGGAACAAAGAGATAAGCGCGAACGTAGTGGAAGAGCCCGGGATGAAGCCAAATTTACCTGGATCAATATGGGATAACACCACGGGCTTCAGAGCCTTCTCGATAACAAAGCTCTCAGCGATCTTCGACAAGGTTGAAGTAAGCGAGATTGGCCGTAGATCTTTGTTTAAGTCAGAGACAACGGGCACTTTAGGAAACGGTGGAACGTCAGCCAGTTTCCATGCACGGGGTACACTGACTTCAGAGAAGGAGGCCTTCAGGATGTTAGCAATGGGCGCTGTAAAATCTCGTCATTTAATGGATAACTGCCTTGATGCTACAGAATATCGTATTCCCGAACACAACACTTTAGGCTAACAAAACATGGCTTCCTCCAACACACACACACACCTACTCACTCCGCTAGGTATCATGGGAAACACCAAAATGATTTCCGGTAAACTTCCGGTCCAATACATTACATCCCTCCATGTTTTTTTTTTTTTTTAGTTTAACAATACAACATACTATAGCAATGAATAAAACTCCAACAAAAGAATAAAGCATGAGCTAACACAAACTTAAATGCCTTAACATAAAGCAAAGTTCAGTTCCATAAGATGCAAAGTTCAGCTACAAGCAGGTCCACAAATAACAGTGCTGAGTCACCCTTTTTGCAGTTCATAATCATCAAATCGTTTAGGTAGTCTAATAGTTCGAGTTGGCCTTGGGGTGGTCACCTGCTGAACTGGAATCGGGCTAACAATGGACTGCACAGGTGCTGTCAAACAAGTCGGCTCTAAAGGTTCACGTTGCCCCACAATTTCACCTGTTTCGACCATGTCTTTCTCTTCTCGACGTCCAGTGTTTACATTCTCCGAGAGTTTCTCATGGTACTTTTTTACAAATGACACGTTTCGCTTTATCTCAACGCCATCTTTGTTCCTTACTGTCACCTCTCCTCCATTTCTGTCCAGTACTTCACAGGGACTTGGATCATAGTTTGGGGACAGTTTGTTTGTTTTCGTGTTTCTCAGCAGGACTTTATCCCCAGTTTCCACTTGGCTCTCCGCCGCGTGCCTCCTAGCATCAACGTATTCTTTTTGAGACAGCTTATGTGCCCAGTCTCTGTCACGAACCTCCTCGCTGGTGATAGGTGCCTCACGTCTCAGGTCTGGTAACTTGGTCCGCATTTCCCTCCCGAACAATAAGTAATATGGCGTTACCCCGGTCGTCATCTGAGGGGTTGATCTGTATGCTATTAGAAATGTCTGCAGTTCCTGGCGCCAATCTTTCCCGTCAATTTGGGCAATCCGGATCACTTTCAGCAACGTGCGATTTTGGCGTTCCACCTCTCCGTTGGCTTGTGGCCACAACGGTGGTGCTTTGCGGTGTTCTATCCCATTTTCTGCAAGGTAGGCTTCAAACTCGTCTGAGACAAATTGAGGACCGTTGTCAGTTTTGAGTGTATAAGGTACTCCAAATCGAGAAAATATCGGTTTAAGGCTATCGATGATCTTGGCACTTGTAGTTGACTTCAGGATAACTACTTCAAAATATCGGCTATAATAATCGACCACAACAAGCAGATTCTCTCCAGAAGGTAGAGGGCCTAATATGTCTGCAGCACAATCCTGCCATGGTCCGCTTGGTGGGAAGGCTCGCGCCATAGGTTCCGGGGCAACATATTCACTGATAGCCTGGCAACCATGACAGCTCTTGCACAATTTCTCTGCATCTGCATCAATTTTGGGCCACCATACTTTACTTCGTAGCCTGCATTTCATTTTAACAATGCCCTGATGTCCTTCGTGGGCTAACTCCAAAACACGCTGTCTGAGCACCTGGGGAATTACCAGCCTGGAGCCACGCAGCAGCAGCTGACCAAAGGTACACAATTCATTCTTCACTTGTAGGTAGGCAGGCACAGTACACCTACTCCAGTCTCCCATTCTCACACACTCCTTGATATGGTTTAGTTCTGGATCTTCAGCTGAAGCCTCCTCTATTTCAGCGGACATCAGGGAACAAGGTACACTGTTCTCAGCTACAGCACAGACATAGTCATAACGTTCTCCATAATCACCACGGAACTTGCAATTTAGCCTGGACAACGCGTCTGCAATGTTGGTTCTGCCTGGCCTATAGACGACCCTGAAGTCGTAAGCTTGCAAGCGGAGAACCCACCGTTCCACACGGGCTGAAGGTTTTGACTTTGGTGAGTAAATATACTCCAATGGCTTATGATCCGTTTCTAGCTCGAATTCTCTCCCAAAAACATACATGTTAAAGCGTTCACAAGCCCAAACAAGGGCTAAGGCCTCTTTTTCTGTTTGGCTGTATCGTCTTTCTACATCTGTCAGACGTCTTGAGGCATAAGCAATCACTCTCCATTCACTGCCCTGCAACTGAGTTAACACTGCTCCAAGACCCACGGGTGAAGCATCTACCACAATCCTTGTTCTGCCATCTACACTGAAGTAGGCCAGAGCATTTGCATTCGTAATCAGTTCCTTCAACTTCTCAAACGCAGCCTGCTGTTCCGGGTACCACTTGAATTCTACATTCTTGTGAGTCAGTCTCTGAATAGGTTCCGCGACAGATGACAAGTCTGGGACAAACTTAGACACAAACTGAACTAGACCTAAGAAAGATCTTGCCTCGCTGGCATTTTGTGGTGGATCTGCATGTAAGATTGCTGCGACTTTCCCTTCGCTGGGTTTCACACCATTCTGTGTTACTTCATGTCCAAAGAATGTCAATCTTTGTAGTCTGAACTCGCACTTGCTTTCGTTCAATGTCAAACCAGCCGTCTTCAATCGATCAAGTACAGTAAAAAGCCTCTCATCGTGCTGCTTAAGGTCCTTTCCATGGATCACCAGGTTATCTGCAATGTTGACCACACCATCACAGCCACGTAGTACATCCCGGATGATTTGTTGATACTTTTCAGGTGCTGAGGTCACCCCAAACATGAGTCGGGTGTATCTGTAAAGGCCGCGGTGGGTAACAAATGTTGTCACATGTCTGCTCTCTTCTGCAAGAAGTATCTGGTGAAATCCCCACTTCAGATCCATTCGACTGAACACTCTGCTCCCATTTAGGTCTTGCAGAACTTCCTCAACAGTTGGTATAGGCTGGCGCTCTCTGATAATCGCCTGGTTTGCGCGCCTCATATCGACGCAAATCCTGACATCTCCGTCAGGTTTGGGTACAACGACCAGTGGTGAAACCCACCCAGTTGGCCCTTCCGGTACCTCTTCTATGATTCCACTTTCCAGTAATTCATCTAGCTTTCTCTCCACTTTCTCCCTTACAGCAAATGGGATCCTTCGGACAGGTTGTGCCACTGGCTTGACAGAGTCGTCGATGTTCAGCTTCAACTCATAACCCTTAAGGAGGCCTACACCACTGAACAGTTCCTTGTATTTGTCCTTGATATCTTGCCCCATAGCCTCTACCCCAACACTGTTCACAGTATGAATAGGTCCAATGCGCAGCAGGTGTAATTTCTCAGCAGTGTCTCGACAAAGCAGGGTTCTGCCATCACCATCCATGACCACAAAATCAGCTTCACAGGTAACATTTGTGTCCCCTGATGTAACATCAGCTGTAAATGTTCCTAGGGTCGGCAGTGGTGTGGTGTTTCCATACGCAAATAAGACCTTAGCTTCTTTGCGGGTCTGACACAGGATTCTCTGATTCTTGAGCCACTCCCAAGTTTCCTTCCCAAGAAGGTTGCATGTTGCCCCTGAGTCAATTAGAACATTTGGCAAAATGACTCCTCCAATCTGTAGGGTTACTATTCCATTACAGTGATTCACCTCATTTCCCACAGAAAACACATACTCAGGTGTAAAATTAGGCCTTTCCCCTTTCTCCGCCTCTCCATCGGTGCAACTATCAACAAAGTTTGTGTTGGTCTTCTTGCCCCCATCAGTCACCCTTGGATCCACTCTCCTCCCCCAACTGCTGACGCCTTGTTTCTGCCCCTGTTGGGAACCTCGCTGTGGCCTTTTATGACACTTAACCTTAAAATGACCGACTGCTCCACACTGATCACACTTACGACCTCTAGCAGGGCAACTCCAATCTCTAGCAAAATGGTCCTCTCGACCACAGTTAAAACACTCTTTCTTCTCACTGTTCGCACCAAACTTTACATCAGTGACACTGTTTACATGCTCTGAACCAGCGTTCCCTCCCATTGTCTCCATTTGCAAGTCAACTGCTTCCTGTGCCCTGGCGATTACTAACAGGTCATTCAATGTAACACTGCCTTGTTTTTCAAGGAATTTCCTACGCAACTTTGCTGAATAGCATTTATCAATTAGCTGATCTCTGATGTACTCGTCCTCCCGCTCCCCGAAGTCACATGAGGCCGCACGTTGTCTCAACCTACAGACAAACTGATCAACAGTCTCTTCGCTACTTTGGCCGATTTGCCTGAATACGTGTCTTTCGAAAGGCACGTTAGCTTTAGGGATAAAGTAATCATCTAGTACCTTTAACGTGGCGGCGTAGTCCTTCTCCTCACCGTCGGACACAAGGATAAAGAAAACTTCTTGTACTTCAAGGCCGGCTGTGTGAAGTAGAAGACCTCGTTTCTGTGAGTCATTCGTGATTCCTTTTCCCAGCACGTACAACTGAAAAGCTCTCTTCCATTTTCTCCAACGTTGTGAAATGGAATGCGGATCTCCCTTAACTTGAAAAGGCTGTAATCCCCCGACTTCAACAGCCACAGGCGTCGAAACTCCACTGCTACTGGCGGCACTCTCCGAAGTTCCCGCCTCGCTCGAACCTCCGGGCATCACAACAATATATGCAACCACTAAAAACAAAGCCCACTTGAAACTACAGCGAAGGTTTCCTTTACCATCCCATCCTCGTCGCCAGATGTAAAATCTCGTCATTTAATGGATAACTGCCTTGATGCTACAGAATATCGTATTCCCGAACACAACACTTTAGGCTAACAAAACATGGCTTCCTCCAACACACACACACACCTACTCACTCCGCTAGGTATCATGGGAAACACCAAAATGATTTCCGGTAAACTTCCGGTCCAATACATTACAGGCGCTGCCAAGATGTCAGCGTATTCATTTAGGACCCAGTTTGGAATGTTGTCTGGGCCACCAGCACGAAACGTGCTGACCTCGCAAAGCTTCCTCGCGACAGATTGCTCGGTAACTACAATTGGTACATCATGAAGTGTGTGTAGTGTGCTGTGGTGTGGTAAGGTGTGGTGTACTGGTGTGGGGTGCAGTGCAGTGTGCTGTGCTGTGGTGTAGTGTAGTGTTGTGTGGTGGGTTGTGGTGTTGAGTGGTGTGGTATGTTGTCTTGTGCTGTCCTGTTATGTATTGCCATGATGTGTGTGTAGTGTAGTGTGGTGTTTTTGGTTTGGTGCGATGTGGTATGGTGTGGTGTCGTGGGTGTGTTTTGGTGTGATATTGTTTAATATAGTATGAAGAGGTATTTCAATACTAAGTATTTTATAAGAAACAAGGCTTTCCATGGAACCAGAGGAAGTAACGACCCACACTAACCAAAGCCATAGAACAATATGGGAAAGAGAAATTTCAAGTATGCGGGAACTTTAATTTTCATTTCAATTCTTTACCCGCTCATATTAAAAGCGCTCCGTCTTTTAGCCATTTTAAAAAAATTGCTAATTAAGCATTATTGTTCGTGATATCTACTTCCTTTAAATTTGGATTTTGTTTATTGTACTTTTAATATTAAAATTTGTAAATTGTATTTAATTAAAGGTGCTTGGAGCTTCATTTTTTTTTTTTAGGAATTTGGAAGTTTTAGAGTGTATATAATTTTTAGACTATTTTAGTTTTTATATTTATTTATTTCCCAGGGCCCCTATGAATACCAACCTTGTAGCTGAATAGTCTACCCTGGCTAAATAAAGTTTACTTACTTAATTACTTAATTACTTAATTACTTACTTACTTACTTACTTACTTACTTACTTACTTACTTGGTTACTTACTTACTTACTTGCTTGCTTACTTGTTTACTTACTTGCTTACTTACTTGCTTACCTACTTACTTACTTACTTGCTTACTTACTTGCTTACTTACTTGCTTACTTACTTGCTTACTTACTTACTTACTTGCTTACTTGCTTACTTGCTTACTTACGTACTTGCTTACTTACTTGCTTACTTGCTTACTTGCTTACTTGCTTACTTACTTACTTACTTACTTGCTTACTTACTTACTTACTTACTTGCTTGCTTGCTTACTTACTTACTTACTTACTTACTTGCTTACTTACTTACTTACTTACTTGCTTACGTGCTTACTTGCTTACTTGCTTACTTGCTTACTTACTTACTTACTTACTTACTTACTTGCTTGCTTACTTACTTACTTACTCGCTTACTTACTCGCTTACTTACTTACTTACTTACTTACTTGCTTGCTTGCTTGCTTACTTACGTACTTACTTACTTACTTACTTACTTATTTACTCCCTACTTGCTCAGTTGCTTGCTTGCTTAGGCGTACTGTAGCGTCATGTTCTGTGGTGTGTGGTGTTGTGCGGTTCTCCGATGAGGTTTCGAGTGCCGTGGTATGGTGTGCTTTGGTGTGTTGTTGTGAGATTTCTACTGGTTTGATTTGTCATGAAGAGGTTTTGTGTCGGTTAGGTGTGTTGTGTTGTGGCCAGATAAGGTGTTGCGAGGTTTGGTGAAGTGTGACGTTGTTTAAAATGGTGAAGATGTTTAAAAATGGTGTGGGATCGTGTGATAAATTTGCGGTGCAGCATAAAATAGTTTTATGTGGTTTGATGTGTTTTCGTTGTATGTGGTGTGGTGTGCGTGTGTTTGGAGTTTCGTGTTGTGCATTGTGGCGTGAAGTAGTTTGTGAAAACAAATACGCAACTTACTTTACTTTGCAGAGTGATGCTCGTCTTTGCTTTCAGCCAGTTATTCCCTTGTTGCCCTGATTTACTGAACACTCTGTTGCCTTGGCCATTGTAGATATTGAACTGATTGATTGTTGAACCATACATATGATAATATAATGTCATACAAAACAACTTTCCCACGTCAGAACTGGGAACTGTATACTCAAGCTTTGCTTTGTCTCCCCGGGCTCGAAATGACGTTTCAATGTACATGTAATATCCTAGAGATAAATATAAACACAAACGCATATCAGTAACTTCGCATTTGTTTGCTGTACGGAGTGATGATGGTGGTAAACATTCAACGTGTTAAAAAAGAGATTATAATCGCACTTTATCAGGTCAAGACTGGGAAGAGCGAAATATCGCCTCGTAGACGTTTTAGACTTCATAACCTCTTCAATACCTCAGGAGATGCCAGCAAAAACGTCTTACTATTTCAGGAAATTTGTATGAGAACAATTTGCGTTAATTTTTTATCATTAAAATTTTAGCAGGCACGGTTTTGAGAAAACGAATTATTTCACTTATAAATATACAAGAATTAATTTCATTGGAGAAATCGTTTGGGCGTTTTATTATTGTGAGAACTCTTGAAATCTGAGAAGCAATCCAAGATGGCTGTCTTTAGAATTGAAAATTACGACGCAATTGTATTACCCTGTTATTAGACGCGTCGTGGACCATGCAGGAATCCTGTTTGGACGTTATTATGTGTAGGCTTTGATAGATTGTGATCGCAGAAGTGGCGTGATATGCTTACTAGCAGTGCTCGTATATTTTTAAAATTATGCAAATAGTCACGCTAGTTTTTGTAAATTGAAAATTGTATGTTCAGCAAATGATAATTTTTTGCTGCAAAACTAGCCAAATGTGCAAATTATGCTAGCAGTGCTTTTTTTCGGAAAATCGATGAAAAAAAGTATGGTCGTAATGACGAAATATGCCATTAAATTCTCCGAGCACAATCTATCAAAGCCTAATTATGTGCATTCCACCTTTGACTGTTCCATCGGTAGCAAAATGAAGAAGAAAGAAACATTGGTCTGGCAAAATTTAAAAGGAGCTTCTAACTAACCGTATCCACCGTTGCCACTTGAGGGTCCTGTTTGATAAGATGGTGTTGATCCGGATCTGCGTGTCCAGTCAAAGTCATCATCATATAGTTGCCTCCAGCCAGAACACAATCCATTTTCAAAGTTACAACCTAAAACCAGATCCATCTCAGAGTACTTAGTAAAGTTTCCAATGAATGGCCTTTACCTGGGTGTTTTGGTCCAAATGGTTCTGTTCACTTGCGCAAAATAACAATAACATGAAAATACTCACACCAACGCTTTATTTAAGTTCAGTAACGAATAGAAACATTGTACAAACTACGGTTTTTGAAATATATGGAATAAATTAAAATCAAACGTAAAAGTGAACTGAGTACTCACTGTGTCCTGTGTCGGCCAGCTGAACAACAGCAATAACTAGAAAAAAAAAAGAAATTGAGCAAGGTAAAATTAAATAAAAAAAATAAAGTTAACCATATTTGGCAAATGAAAAAACCGAAAACGAAAACGAAAAGCAACCTGTTGGGAAAGGAAAAGATCGCATTCTGTGAGGTAGGGGATTCAACACGCTTGAATTGACGAATATATCAACTAACCAAATGGCATAATGAACTCGTTCGAGACAAACGTGCTTTCAAAATGCAATGTTTCCTGTCACATGGGTCTGTAGCGGAGTTGTGGTAGTCATGATTAACCCAACCATCCGTAGCATTGCTAGGGCTAAAGCTTGGCGCAAGAGTTTTACATGGAAGGGATATCAAGCAGAATATAAGAAAATAATAGAACGTATTTTTTTCGAAATCTTGCCCTGGTTGCAACTCTTCGAATGTTGGCAAAATCTATGTCCGCTCACACGAACACGCGCTCTCTGAAAGCGCCATCTACAAATATTTACGCAATTATGAGCTTTTCAAACATACTCAAGATATTTCAAATCCACCTGGCATTTTTGTGCAATCTAATACTCCACCTTGTAATTTAATGAGCAATGAATTATTTCGAATTCTAGAAGCCGTTCATCGTAATACCAAATTTTTGGACGGTTTAGGCTTCATTCTTTATGTACTGAAGTTATCAGCGGGTATACAAATCCGACTTTTCTGCCCGCCCAATGATCCAGGTTTTAGTAATCCATCTACTACGTATACGCTATTCTATAAGCTAGATAGCTATAACATTAAATCAGACTTGAGACCAATTGCACTTACAAGCTGTTTGGCAAAAGTACTAGAGGGTTTTACAAACAGAAGACTGTTAAATCAGGTGTCTGACTCTATTGACCCACGTCAATATGCACGCCATGGACACTCTACAGTGCACGCATTGATTTATTTAATGCAAGCTATACACGAAGCTATTGATTCAGGTAACTGCTCTGTTGGGATATTTTTTGCTGATTTTAGTAAAGGCTTTGATATCATAGACCACTCAGTATTACTGGATGAACTCAGATCCTTCAACATTGATCAAACTCTGTTTTTTTGGATACGTTCCTTTCTTACCAACCGAACACAAGCTGTGCGTGTCGGCTCCTCCCTGTCACCATGGAAACAAGTCAATGGTGGAGTCCCACAGGGGACAAAGCTCGGATTAACGCTCTTTGCTGTTATGATAAACAAGCTCCTCAGTAATTGGCATATGCGTACGAAGTACCTTGATGACACTACTGCATTTGAGATTATTCCAAGGAACTCTATTAGTATGCTAGATGTAGTTGTCAGAGAAATCCACGACTATTGCATAGAACACAGGATGAAACTAAACCCCAAAAAATGTAAAGAAATGTACGTAAATTTCATGAAGAATTCGATTACTGCAATGAGACCTATAACTGTTGGAAATCAAGAAGTAGAACGAGTAGGAACTTATAAGCTTTTAGGAGTTATAATTAGAGATGACCTTAAATGGAATACTCACGTTGAATACGTAATTGCCAAGGCAGCTAAGAGATTATACGCTCTTAGGTTGTTGAAACGCGCAGGAGTCATGCCAGAAGACATGCTCAAGGTATATACTTGTAATATTAGACCAGTCCTTGAATATGCTGCAGAAGTGTGGCAAGACAATCCTGCATACCTTTCTGATGCTATTGAATCTACACAAAGAAGAGCTTTAAAATAATATTTCCAAATTTTAGTTATCAACAAGCCCTAGATCAAGCAAATTTGACATTTTTAGTAGATCGTAGGATATCCATTTGTAAAAAGTTGATGGCAAATATGAGGAATGAAGACCACCCCATATCTTTCTTAGCTCCGCAAGCTATGACAAGATTTATACCATATCAGTTAAGATCAGGAAATACCAGAGCCATTACAACAGTGAAAAGAACAAAAAGAGCAAACGACTTTTTTACTTTTAGGTATTCGTAATCCCAATTATTATTGTAATACTTACTATTACTATTATTATTGTAATACTTATCATTGTAAATGGACTGAATTATTTTTATCCAGTAAGATTAATATTAGTATTCTTGTAACTTACACTGTTTATTCAGTTTTTTTTAACTGCTAGAAGTGTTAATAAACTATCATCATCATCATCCTGCAGACGAGGAGCAACCAATACTGAAAAAACATTCTCTTCGTCTTCATGTTACTCGCGCCCGCTGGTCCAAGTAAACATACAGAAGATTTCACTAAGCCTTATTTGCAAGTGTAGCTCAAATAAATTTTGACAACACAGCAAAACGAACGAGCAGACAAAAGAAATCATTTTAAACAAATCAACAGCTTACTATGATTCGCAACTTTATTTGTCCTTTCAGCCAACTATACCTGGTGATAGAGATTTAGCTGTGTCTAACATTGAGCGTTGTTTACTTGAGATTGATCACTGGATGCTGGTTAACCGTCTTAAACTAAACAAGGATAAGACTGAACTACTACAACCAGATGCAAAATTGTTGAGACATTCGCAATCGAAAACATCTTTTCTTTCTCTAAAACGCTGCTGCTAACAAATCTGTGAGATACAATACACACCCCCTCCCTCTCCTCCTTTCAAAGTTGTTCCTCAAAGTTTCGAGCATGGTGTGGCACTGTTAACAACTTTGAAAAGATGGGGAGGGGGAGGGAAAGCGGAAGATAATGGAAACATCATTGAAGACCAAATGGCGTACAGTGTCTTAAGTATTTTTGCAACTCGTTGTAGTGATCTCTGCTAAACATCTACCTATACCAGTTGTTCAAGAAATCTCTGTCGTCAGTGAGACCATCCGCTCCTGACAGAAGGCCAGAAATCTTGGTGTCACTTTTGACAATCATTTTCTTTTCAACGATCATGTTGCAAGTATTGCAAATCATCTTTTTATCATCTTCGTAACATCAGCTATATACGAAAGTACCTGTCATCGACAACCACTGGAATTCTTGTTCATGCATTTGTATCTTCAAAATTGGATTACTGTAATTCATGACTCTACAGACTACAGAACTATCAAGTCAAAAAGTTACAGCACGTCCAGAACGCCGCTGCTCGTCCCATCTCTCTTTCAAGAAAACATGAACACATCACGCCTATTTTGTTAAATCTTCACTGGCTTCCGATACATATATGCCGTACTGGGAGAGTATCGGCTCGAGGTCTTGACAGTACGGGCCGAGCGCAGCGAGGTCCGTACAAAAAAGACCGAGGGCCGATATTCTCCCAGTACGGTCCCGAGCAAGCTTGGTTAATAAGAGATTTATTACACGACTGAAGACAACGCAGGATCATTTGGGACAATACTCGGTCCAATGCTTAGAGAATATCGGGCTGGCAATAGAGCAATCTTATTGGTCGATTTTAGTTATTGGCCCTCTGACTGTCTAAGTCGTGTAATAAATTATCGCATTGTGTTTAAAATTCTACTCATCACGTACATATATCTTATTTAAAAAGCGCGAGGGCTGTACTGGGGAGAATATCGGCCCGAGGTCTTGACAGTACGGACCGAGCGCAGCGAGGTCCGTACAAAAAAGACTCTCCCAGTACGGTCCCGAGCAAGCTTGGTTAATAAGAGATTTATTACACGACTGAAGACAACGCGGGAACAACGCAGGATCATTTGGGAGAATACCCGGTCCAATACAAGGCTCTTAACAATCTTGCACCATCGTACATTCGCGATCTACTCACACCTTACATTCCTGCTTGTCAACTACGTTCATCATAAAAAAATCTTCTTGTGATTCCTCATTTTAATTTGAAGACATATGGCGCAAGATCTTTTTCCGTAGCAGCCCCCACACTCTGGAACAATTTGCCATATGACATTATGAAAAGCTCCTGAGTGTCCGTTTTTAAAAACAAACTTAGGACTTTCCTTTTTAAAAAAAGCATTTTTATAATTTTACTATTTTATTGCTCTTGTTAAGCGCTTTTGAACTTTAAGGCCATGTCCACACTGATGCGTTTTTGTTTGAATGCGTTTTCGATAGGTGTAAAAACGCATCGATTGATTTGCGTCCACACTGATACGGATGCCGTAGCGTTTTCAATACGATTCACTTTCAACAGCGTTTTCATAAGGATCCGTTTTCGAGCGTATCAGTGTGGACGGGAGGCCAAAACGCATACATATCAATGCGTTTTCAAACAAAAACACATCAGTGTGGACATGGCCTAAGGAATACTAGCGCTATATAAATGTTTATTATTATTGTTATTATTATTATTATTATTATTATTATTATTATTATTATTATTATTATTATCATCAACGTCAAAGCTTAGTGATGAGCAAAAAAATATCACTTGAACACGAAAAAGTAAATATATATCTCTTCCAGCATGTGAACATGAATATTACAAATTTCTATGTTAGACGGTCACACTAACTCTTGTACTTCGAAATATCCCGCAAAATTATTTGCAAACATATGCAGGATGTAGAAATGAGATGGCTATCAGCAAGTCAAGAAATTTAAGGTGTTAATACGGTTAAATCGCCATTGAAATATATCTTTAAAAATCTATTACTTTGAGATACTACTGCATTAACATAACATGTATACGTTTGTAAGATTATAGCAAAGGTGTTTTAAAGCTTGTAAACGGCCGTTATAATTACGGTAATGTAGTAAACAAACCCAAGCAAAAAATACCTGTTGTCAAATTTAAAATTATAAAATTAAGTTGTTGATTCTATCTAAGCCATGGTTTCCATCTGTATTTGTTAATTCAGTACACATGTCGTTAAAATACTTTATGGAATGGATACTCTCCGCGTAAAAATACCGGAGCTTTCGTTCAAGTTGGTTATAAATTCAATGCTCAGTTTTTACTTCAAGACGTTGCTAAGATTTCATTAGAGACTCGCTAAAACAAAAATAATAGCGATGCTCAATACATTCCTTTTACGTCAAAACATCTACCTTTACGGTGCCGTCTAAACCATCACAGTTAGTCAACGGAGGTTGATGGGATATTTAACAAATCGAATGTGGTTTAGCGTTGTCTGTACTCTTATCGACAACGAGTATGCGTCATCACAGCGCCTCGTGAGTCCACAACATTTTGACCACTGTGATGACGCATACTCGTTGTCGATAAGAGTACAGACAACGCTAAACCACATTCGATTTGTTTTTTACCACAATATCAGCGTCAAAGAAAATGGTTTTTTCAGAGCGTGACCAAGATCGTGTCACATAGAAAGAGCAAGCGTTGTCTATAACTTTCTCGCAATCTGATTGGTTTATTCCCCAAAATGAGCGTTTCTGATTGGCTATTACAATTACAACAATAAAAAGCTACCACAAGATCTGAATCCAGCGAAGCGACCATCAGGAAACTGCAAGTTTCGAACAGCTTCAACTGTTCAGTTACTGCAAATATTCAAGCAGGATTATAATGAATTTACGGCAAAACATACGCATTGGCATTTGCAATGGTGCAGCCATGGAAGAAGCCATTTGGGAAGGCCAAAGCACCGGAGTTTGAGGCAGAGCACGAAATCGAACTCGAAGCTGGCGTCACTGGAACATGAACAACTGCTGAATTGAACTCGCTTCTTTACTAACTAGAGCATTTGAGGGGATGTCGGAGCAGTTCTTCAACTGTTTTACAGATGGTCTTGAGTTAAACTTGATATGCTTTGCTTGTTAGCGTGGCCCGAGATGGACATCATGATGTGGCGTGAACGAACGAACGTTGGCGTTTGACTATTTGTGAACTCACTCGGCTGCGCCTCGTGAGTCGATAACATTTTGACCTCTGTGATGACGAATATCGTTGTCGATAAGAGTACAGAATCCGCTAAACCACATTCGATTTGTTCGTCAAAGAAATGTTTACTTGAGAGCGCGAAAGATGAAAAAGGCATTGCGTAACAAGTTGACGCAAGCAGCGTTGTCTAGACTCTTATCGACAACGGCAAATTAGCCAATCAGATTGCGAGATTACTGGCAGTGGTGGTAAAATAATATTTAGAATTTGCGTTAATTCACTATACCAATCACAAACTAACAGTTAGAACTATAAATCCCTGTTCGGGTATATTCAGCAGTAAACAACTCACTTACCAAATGCTACTTGGAACAATTTCATATCTTCACTCACTGGCCACTTTTTAAAAAGCCAAGCCATATGCCTTACGCAGCAACATTTTCCACATTCAAGAATTTTATAAATCTCAATACCCCCGAGGGTTAACAACCCACTCGGAGAGCATTTAGTCTTAAAAAAATTAAAACCCCTTACTGAGCTGCTCTTGGATAGTAGTTAGAGTAGGAATTAAGCTGAAGAAAGAAAAAAAACAAACAATGAATTCATGTTTAAAGTGCGTCATAAAAAAAACGGAAGTTAATCAAGTGAAGCATAAAACGGAAATAATTTTAACCGACAGAAACGTGAATGTGGACACGGTTCTCTTTTCCAAGCAGCCGTATAGGGGTTTCACTACATGACTATTTGGCTAAAAAACGCCCGTGATTTTACTGGAATGTAGCAGCTCATCAAAAGTGGTATGTGGTGGTTTCAGAAATAAACAATGTCCTTAATTGCCACCTTTCTTGCGTCATATCGCTTTTTGAAAGGTAGCTTGCCTGACTTTTGTAGAGCGGAAGTTGTTATCAATCAGGTGGCACGTAGCACTGCTCAGTGATTCTTATACAAAAAAATGACATCAGCGATTTTCAATTGCAACAAGCCATGGCGTCTTGGATTTTTAACATTAGTAATTTCTTCATCTTGAAAATGGTGTCTGAAATAAGATTGTGGCTAATAATCTGGCTGGAAGGGTGATATGTGGAAAAGCACATTTTCGCAAAAACTGCCTCTCCGATCCGCGGTTTAGGTTTCGCCTGAACTGGGAGTCATAAATGCTGACCATACTATCTGTAGAACGGCAAACCTGTGTTAAATTTGATGGGAAATAGAAGTAACTGTTTGAAAGTACTGCCCTTCGTGAAACTAACCAGTTTCAACATTTTTAGGCATTGGAAAGCAGTTTGTTTGATATTTGAGAAAAAACCGTACTGAGTCCCGCCTTTTCAAAGGATTTGTCTTTCTTAAAAGAAACCAATTATAATTAATATTTTCTGTCAAGGTTTTTGGGAAAATAATTTATGATCGAACTGAACCACAGGTTTCATTTTCCACATTCTTGATTGTTGTTTTTTCTTTTCATTTCCCTTTTTACTTTTTTCAGGCTTCATTTTCAATACTGCCTTTAGTATATTGTTCATGATCACTTCCATCTTCATTCTTTAATTCGCAGTTCAAATGTATGATTTTAATATATTCACACTTGTCTATTCATCCTTTACGGCTTTATTACGAACCCACAAAATGAGCAGCTCCCAGTTGCCTTGTTGGTAGAGCACTGTCGCACAAGCCTGAATTTTTCTTTCAGGCATTATTAATATTGTCGCTACTGCTTAATTAGCATTCATAACTGCAAGAATCACTTACATCTTCAGGAGGCTTAATGTTGCCTTTGCCTTACGCTAAAAAGCGATTTTGGTTCTATCAGCATTTATGCCACACATTATGGTGCGGTAAAAGAAATGTACATTCTAATGACACTTTAGCACCATCGCCTACAATCTCACTATGAATTGTATTTGAAGTTTGCCTCGTGGTTGGTCTGTTTAATTCCCTAATGGAATATTTAGAGCTATGCAGTTTAGGTTCTCTACTTACCAACTGCCACCACGTTCAAATTCACACTACGGGGTGTTAGGCTTTTAGCCAAGGCGTATTGTTCACCTAGCATTGTTTTCGTGCACCTCCACGCGATTCTTGTTTCTCTCTTGGTTATCAACACATAAAGTTACTACAAGCACTTGGAAACCAATTTTGACTGAGCTTCTGCGGAATACCAGCCAGGCCAAGTTTAAAACTGAAGTCATTAACAAGAATTCAATGATATTTATAAAGAAAAATAAGAATGCGGAATACAGCATATTGGACCACTGGGAACTTGAATGGGCACATACGTCTGTTCACCTACAAGTTTGTTTTTAAGAGCTGTAAAACAGTCCCATATACTTCAAATCCTGTGCTGTTGGTTCTGCAGGTTACATATTAAAACCAATGGTTCAAGTACGAAAGACGTTTCACAAACAAGGTTTTTAAGCTTAACTTCAGAGGCGGAGTTTTCTACACGCGTACGGGCTGGAGAGGCAACAGAATGATCTATGCATAAAGCAACTGCATCCATCTGTATCTCTCCAGTTCCTAGTTATCATATCGCCGAAATATCACCGGTACTGTTTCATGGAGGTAGCATAAAATATCATGAACATTGGGCACTTATCACCCCGCAAAATGGCGCTTAATGGCATCAATGTTGTTATGTTATTGCTGTTTGCTTTGTCAAACTCTGACTCCATTACAGTCAAACTGAGTGAAGCGTACCCCTCAAGATTGCATTAATGAACTGATTATTTGAAACTTGAACCCACTAGTCGTTTCAAGAATGCAATAATGAATTGATTATTCGAATATTGAACTCGCTCGCTCGATTCAAGGATATGGCTGATGGGGTTCCGTTTTCGAAAAATCAACTCACTGTTGCTATTAGTAGGTTTCAAACCTACTAGTCTTTTCTAGAATGCAATAGTGAATTGATTTTTCGAACACAGAACCCGTTAGCCGTATTCTTGGTTCGAACGCGCGAGTTCAATAAAATGAATAATCAATTCATTATTGCATTCTTGAAACGACTAGCGGGTTCAAGTTTCAAATAATCAGTTCATTAATGCAATCTTGAGGGGCACGCTTCACTTAGTTTGACTGTAATGACGGCAAGATTCAGAGAGATAGCTCACTAAGAACGTAATTTATTTGAGGACATAACTGTTACCACATTTTGAAGGAGTGCTCTTCGTAGAGCAACGAACACAACCCCCGTCTAACCACCAAAAAGACACTTCTCTTGTTATCTTTTAACTCATATTTAATTTTAAGGGCGTACGTGTAAACGCTAGCAACATTGTTGGTCTCAGCCAGTCCAGCTTGTTGAGCCCAACGCGTTGTATGTGTGTGAACGAGTTTTTAAGCTTGGGTGTGTTTCGTGATTTTGGGACTTCGCTGTTTAAAATTAAGTGCCATGAAATTCCAAGAGGATGCACCACGGTGTTCAAACACAATCAACATGTTGAGCCCAGTAATACTGCACATTGCTAATAACGCTAGCTGCACTTGCGCGGGCCCGGCTGTAGAAGCTGTAGCAATTTTACTTTAGAATATTTCCGAAGTAATAATGAATAATAGTTTTGAAGTAATAATGAATAATGAATTAGTGAGCATATACCTGCTGGATGGCTTAAAAAACGAGTTCGATTTTTCTCAATAAAATTAAAATCTCAAGTATTCACTGTTGCTTTCGTAAACAACCACCCAGCCCTGGGGACTATTATGTGAACAATGCTAAGCACGGATAGGCAGCTGGCTTTCGGGTTTGCCGAGACAAATTCCAATGCTGCATTAAACCGTGGCGATCCGGGAGCTGACTAAAAGTAGACGTTGTTGACACAAAAAAGCACCAAGCGGTAGATTGATCTGTTTTCTATACTTTACTGAATCTATGGTTTGAATGAATGACCTTATTATGCAGCCTTAGGGCTTTGCTATCTTTCTCTATGTTTTAATGAAATATCAAGAGTGATTTCCTTATGAGTTATTTTACTGTAAAGCGTAAATCTCAATTACTCAATAGCTCGGCGTGTACGATTGCATGGTTAATTCTCGTGAACTGTGGGAAGTTCTGAGATGAAACAATGGAATTTCGAAGGTCAGAGTTTGGTGTGTTCTTTGTTTTGAAACACTGCAGGAAGAGCCAAGTATTCGGGCTCGAATTTGCGCGAATACGGATCGGCGCACGCCGCGTATAACGAAATGTTCTGGCGTATTCGATCACGGCTGACTCGAAATACACTTGGAATATTCTATTAGAATCCAGCCTGTTTTTCCGTATTCAACTGGAATACTCGTGAATGACTCCAAGTGTTCGATAAACCATACGGGCCACGCTTTGGTAGATTTATGTTACATTACATGTTCTTCGAAGAAACAGTGAGCATTTATGACTCGAACATTTCTGAACACTCCCAGTTGTTCGAGAGTTTGCGACTGGAACACGAGCGCACAAAGCCACTTCTGACGTTAACGTCTTTGGATACTGATGGTTACGTCAAGTATGCTCTAATTTTCGAGAATCGCACGCTATGAAAACGAGACTCATGTGAAGTATGAAACGTGTTCATATTCGAATACTGACGCACACGTGAGGTTTTAAGGTATTCTAAACGACACATATCAAGTGTTCTGTGGTTTTTCGACTAGGACACGAGAGTCATGCGAAGTATGAATAGCGCTCATGTTCGAATATTGACGTGTAGGTGAGACTAAGGTATTCTAAAGGACACACTAGATCAAGTGTTCTGTGGCCGGTGTTCGACTGGGACACGAGACTCATGCGAAGTATGAAACGTGTTCATATCCGAATACTGAAGCATACGTGAGGTTTTAAGGTTTCAACGACGCACATCATGTTAGTGCCAAATGTTTTATGGTTTTCCGCAGTTTCCTCCTATTCTTTAAGGCATCCTTTGTGACCGAAATCGTATCTTTGTGGTTGAAACCGACAGATATGTTTTACCCACGTACGCTTATTCAACAAAGAAATCCATTATCCTTTGTTTTCGCTAGTATTACTACGAACGTGCTTAGGAAACTTTTCAGTTCTAGTTAGCGTGTCACCGTGTACAGATCAAGCTCTAAGAATCAACGTTTCTTCTCTACTTTGTGAATTCCCGAAGCGGATACAGAAGTAAGTTTGCAACCTTTTATACTTTTGGCTAGTTCATGTATTAGTCCATGAATCTTGTTATTAAGGTCGCTTTAGTCTTTAGCTAGTCTAATTTGTAGTTTTACTTTATTGCTTCTTAGTTTTCGAAACCGCTTCGCTTCACTTCACTTCGTTACGATACGTTTCACCTTGTTTCGCTTCATCGCTTCGTTACTTAATACACCGTTTTACAACCGTTTTGTAACGTCGTGGTTTTACGATTCGTATCGTTACACTTGCTAATAAACGTTCTG
>OX419342.1:20651178-20653678 GCA_948470475.1 Galaxea fascicularis | reverse complement strand
GCGTACGTGACATCATCATTTACTCCACGCTCTCGTGAAGAAACCATGGCGTGCTTTCAGACTTGTCTGAATTCCGTGGCTTCTGCTTTCAAGAGTACTGATTTACTTTATTTTCACTGTGTTTCCAAGGAAAATTTTGCCGTTACAGTGAAGGGTTTTACTTGTGTTTCGTTGGTCTGTCGTGAAGTGCATATAAGCTATGTGGAAAGCATGGGCGAACGAAGAAGAGCTCTCATCCCTGCGGTTGTTGCGAATTCGCTCGAGACCGCATCTTGATCACTGGACTGACCAAGCCATCACTTTCATTTTCAAGAGGTACATTTTTCGAAGAGAAGCTAACGAGTTTCCTGATTTTTCTGTTGACATCTCTTGTCCGCTTCTTAGCAGGTTTGTTCGGTGTTGTGCCGCTTGCTACATGACATCTCTTTGAAGATGATGGTTCCATTGAGCTATTGAAATTTACGAAGTTAAACACTCCGTTATTAAGGCTAGTTATCACTGCTGAGCATTTTGCAGTTTCGGAAAGAATAATAACCAAAACACCTTCGAAAATAATCATTCTGACTCTAAAAGATGACCAAGCGCGGGAATAAAGCGCCAAACGAACTGAGACAGACATCCACACGCAACACTGTGTTACGAAATTTCAGTCAACTGCGATCGTTCAAAAGGTCATAAAAATGTGGGTACTTCTCGGTACTTCTTGGCCAAAACTCACTATTATGTCTATATTCTCTGGTGTGATGCCCAAAAATGGAAGACATCAACATACTATGCAAAAAAAGCGAATATTCATGACCTCGTTATGGGTCAATGCTTTGTGATGCAAATAGTCACATAACACAATCAAAGACAACAATATTATAATAAGACTGCCCTCTTGAACACTTACAAATCATTATAATTGTGCCAAAGAATTAAGCAATGTACTTTTCATACCTTTCACTACAATACAAATAAGAAATAGAGCGCAGAGAAAACTACGTTATTTCACGCTGAAATCCATGATAACTTCGATGTCGCGTCATGTACGTAGCAAATTGCATCATGGGATACTATTCGATCGTCGTCTGGGAAAACCCCTTACGCGGAGACTCTTCCGGTTTCATTGTTTAGACGTCACGATTTCTATGAAGTCCAACAGAATTCTTGGAAAGTGAAAGCTAGCCCATGAAATATTCATATCAACAATCATTGCTAACCGAAGCACTTTTTGCGAGGAGTAGTTTCTGCATCACTTCGAAATTTTGTTCGTGAAGAGGAAAAAGAAAACCTTATTTATATTTCTTTGAATCGATCTACTCTGTAGTCGAGGAACGAAAAGAACATCACTAATTAATTAGCTGCTACAGCTTTCCATATTCGCTATGGAACAAGGAATTTCATCGGCTTCCACAAGCGGTGGTCATAGTAGAAGCGAACCAGAGTCAAATATGATTGCTCGTCCATACCAAGTAGAACTTCTTGAACTAGCCAAAGAAAGAAACACAATCATTTGCCTTGGAACAGGAACTGGCAAGACGTTTATCAGTGTCATGTTGATAAAGGAAATGGCTTATGAAGTCAGAGAGAGCTACAAGAACGGAGGAAAAAGAACCTTCTTCCTTGTCAACACAGGTGAGTGAATGATTTCTTTTTTACTTTACGCCCTGGAGCCTACAAATAAGCAAATTACATAATTCTCAATCATGTTGGCTAAAACTCGCGTCAATTTCCTTGTTTTGGTTATCCGTTCCATTCTTTTCAATTATTATCATCTTATTATCATCAAACGGTGAAATCCTTTGGCAATATGCTACAGTTTGCGAGTCAAATTGAATTTCCAGGTCATGAAAAATAATGGATGTATTTTGTGACAAAGCTGCAACACGACTATGGATGATATATTCTCCACGAGCGCGAGCTGCATGCGAACCACGTCTTGCAAATTTATCACGGTAAATCAGTAGGTTTGCATTTGTGTTTTTCATTCTCCCACTTCTGTACTTTTTCGATTTTTTTTCAATTTACAAACCACTCATACCAATTGAATATGAAGAAAGCTGCATGGTTTTCATTTAGCAAGCAAGCCAAAAGACTTGGAATAATCGAGTAATGATTGCCAAAACGCAAAGTTACATTTTCGGACGAAGTTCTTGCTGTTGTAGATATCATTCTTGCTTGAGATCCCTTATTCTAAATAGTTTTATCAAATTTCATTCATCTCTGAACACTTGGATGCTTGTTAATTATTGAAGCTAAATTGTTGATTGTTCCAATAAATTTTGCAACTAATTATCGTACAATTTGTACTAGTAATCACATGATAATTCTAGTGCAATTTGGAATAATTAAATAAGCACAAAATTGCAAATTGCTTATACATTTTTCAAAGAGTCCCCAAATTGCACTTGGAAGTCTTTGAAAAATTTACTCGTGCTTATTTATTTCCAAATTGCACTCGGAATCGTGTGATTACCTATACAAAAGAATTAATTACGGTGAAATTTCCACCTTGGAG
>OX419342.1:20628678-20631178 GCA_948470475.1 Galaxea fascicularis | reverse complement strand
GGCCAAAAAGAAGTTAACTGTCCAAACCTGTCCAAATCATTCTTGGTCCAAAATTTCAGTTCTGCAGCCTTGGCATTAACAGGAACAGCTCCTGGAAAAAAAATATATCAAAATCAAGAGTCAAGTTGCTGAAGCTGTGGTTATTGTGTGCCACTGATTAAGACCATTACAAGCAAAAGCACAAGCATGCTGTCAGGGTAGCCACGTTGATGTACCAAAACAATGAAATGGCAGGCCCAAGTTTATGTGCCAAATAAATCCTCGGAGAATCGTGTTAATGAGGTCTAAAAAGGCCGAAACAGCTGTCCATTGGCTGCCACGTTGCCCGGGTGATATAGGTGTGGGCATGCCTATGGTGATGAAGCACCACGGGGCTGGTGACAGCAACCGTTTTAAGTCTGTTGTCATGCGGATATTGTCTTTTGTTCCGGATGCGACCGTGGCGGCGATAATGTGAGTGATTAAGCTCTATAGATTTCTCTGTCCACTACTAAGCATTGGTAACCACTAACTTTTTTTCGAGCAACCCTAGTACAAGATAGTTGGGTCTTTTCAGTTTGTCAGTGACGTAGATGTCTCGCTCACCTGTTGCGGAGGCTTTATACTTGACATCTGGTTTGACAACTTGGACCACATTTGGAAACAGCTGCGCACACCCAGCACGAGTTTCTGGTTTTTGGAGTTTGCGTCCACCTGAAAAGCAAAATGTTATCAGCAAAAGGTTGCATTCTTCGATTCATTCTTAAAAGCCGAAAAGCATGCTGTCACTTTTGATGAAATTCATCCTTCATCCAAGATGGGGACAAACAGCCAGGGTTTATGGCGACAATTAAGGATAAAAAAACTACATACTTTCAGGACATGGGTTCAATGGCTCTGACGTTACGATTCAATCCTTCAAGATTAACTACCTAGGTTACCCGTGAAGTAACCTAATGGCTAAGTGCTTTCCCACCATAATCACGGAATTTAAATTTAGATTTAGATAAGATTCTGTGCAGCTTCTCTAAGACAACACAGTGTACTATCTTCTTCTCAGATGACACTTTGTTTATGTGCAGAAGGGTCTAGGGTCACTCTGTGACGTTTGTCATACACAGCAGTTATCTCACTTCCTTGCAATTCCATGCACCTCTCCTTTTAACTACATTGCTGAAAACAAAAACGGCCCGATTTTTGTTATACATGTAATGTCCGTTTACTTCCTCTAACTTGAGAAAAAAAACCTGTTCTCTAATGCCATGCCTATCACTTCTGTTATTCCCCACCCTACCAGTGTGATTTACCATTTCGCCTGTAGCCGCCAGGACTCCATCCCCAGTTCTCGGCACCAGTCTCCCCATTTTTCTGCCCGCGAGGTCGGCTTGTATGAATCCAATGTCAACCAAGAGTTCGGCGTACTGACATTTCAAACTCGCAATCATCTACAAACGAATGACCGGGAGCAACGTTAATATTCATTTTTAGGACACAAATTTCCAATTTGCCTCTTGTCCATTGCACAGCGAAGGTAACCATAGTTACTCCAGGAATGAAAATTCCCCTCTCTGTCCCAGTGTCCACGGTCACACGCGAATAGGTCCGCACAGCGTACATACTAATACTGTTTGGTGGCTTGATAGCCAGGTTTATGCAATTGAATCATTTAATCCTCCATCTTTTCAAAAAAAATTGATTTAAGATGACGAACGAGACTCGAAGTATCATGATCAGCCCACCCGAGTGGCAAACTGGCGAATTCTTCTCACTACATTTAGTGTCTATTTACCTGCAGTGTTTTCATCGACAGGAAATTCGTTTTACAATAATGATATCTCACTAAAGAGGTAAAGAACTCAGATCCTGCTTACCGCAGCCGGGGACCGCGTAGGGGGAGAAGCCGAGGATGGATCAGCCCCCCCCCCTCCCATATTTTGTGGAAAAATTATAAATTCGTTTCCAAAAAAAAGAACTTTCACGGGATCAGAGTGGTCGGCTAGAGCTACCGGACCTCTCGGGAAAACATCCAAATTAATAATTGTTCCGTTCACATTGATCTTGACTTGGACGGAATAAGTCTTCTGAATTAAACTGCAGGTTAGATGCATTTTAACCAGTTTTGAGCCAGCCTATTTCCCTCAACTGAAGAGACGGGAGCGACCCCCGCACTTCGAAAACTTCTCCGCGGGCCCTGTACCAACGTGACTAACACGCCGCACTAACGGAATGACTGAAACCCAACATCCTTGCATGGACCGGCACTAGCAGCAGCCAAATAGAATCATGCATGGGTACAAGACGGAATGAAGAAACAATTGAACTGACAGACTAATTACGTACTAACATCAAACAACACACTCTGCAATGTTTGGGCAGCACAGCCAAGTCTTGTGTCCTGCCATATCAAAGTCCCAGACCGTTTTAGTCACGCATCTCCAAATGGAGATTTTAGAAACACCATGACTATCAGAAAAGCTTGCAGTCCCTCATAGTTTTAACTGTAAAAATTCCTTATTTAGCG
>OX419342.1:20611178-20623678 GCA_948470475.1 Galaxea fascicularis | reverse complement strand
CAACTGTAACAAAGAAGGGTTCAATGCTGCTGGTAGTGATAAAGGCTCCGCCAAAGCGAGAATTGGTATCATCGGAAACGAAAAGTATTGTACTTCCACTGACTCGAGAATCGGTTTTGGTACTGGAGGGTATCTAGATGACTCCAACACTTGTGGCAATTATGCTATAAAGGGTTTTACATCCGATAATGGAGGGAAAAGCATCAAGGGCATGGGATACATCCTGGTTCAATAGAGAAGAAATGACTAGGTACATTTCTGTACAAGGCAAGCATCCATGTAATAAAATAGTCTTTCGATCATTTCTTGGCCATTGCTTTATTAGTTGGCTGACTGGATCAGCAAAAATAATAAAATATATTTCACTTACGGAAGGATGGACAGAAACAGAGAGAACAGACAGACCGACTGACTGACTGACTGCCTGACTTGATATGTGACAAAAGAATGATAGAGAAACGCATTGGTTATCTGATTTAATAACTAGGGCCACATGAACACTGACTGACTGACTGACTGACTGACTGACAGAGAGAGGACAGAAACGGAAAGAGAAAACAGGGACTGACTGACTGTATGACTGTTATTTTGTGATCCCATACTCGTTTCAAATATATTTTAGCCCTACCCGGGAATGATTGCTCCAGTTGTAAAATGTAGTTCTGAGGCTATACATACTTCAAACTCGGTTCAAAACTCCCTCAGTTGATCGGTGCATCAAGCCGGTTTCCAGCTCTTTTACTTTGATGGATCATTACAACCAATTTTTATGCGGGATTACTTTCATAGTGGCAGCAAACAGTTCAGACGTTTCGGGACTACTCTCCTTTCATCGGTGACTCAGAGATCAAAATGCGTTTTTCAGTAGATAGTTGTAAATCTAATGGTCAGGGGCATCATAGGGCCCAAGATCAGACGCAGATGATTGTAATAGTTTAAATAAATCTGAAAGAGTGGTATATCTTGTGCTTGTGATGGATTAGATGAGATTTGCTATGATTTTGTATTGCTTCACTCTGTAATTGGTTCACAAACCTAGCGCTACTTTTTTGAAACCAAAACCTTCCCGCGCTTGGCGTTTGCCAAATGTAATTGCTTTGCATCCTGAATGGTTCATTGCGCTAATTGAGTCGTTTTGATTGGTTAGATTAAGTACACTGGTTTTGATCTTTTTTACGAATCTCAATTGAACTGAGCTCAGACCCTCGTTTGTTTTGTTCGTCTTGAGCAAAGACTGAAGACACCATAAAACGTTTACGTCAGCGATGTTTCTGTGTAACGTTTACAAATAATAAATATCTTAATTTAACTGAATTCATTTGCAAAAGCATATTATCAGTTGCCTTTTAAAAGGAATGCCTTCGTTTAATTTACTTATATTCTAAAACGTTAGAAGATATGAAATAGCTTTTCAGTGAAGAATTTATTTTCCCAGACATAACTACGCCGCCTATACAAGTATAACTTACCTGAATTGTAATAGAGGATTTGCGATTCAGATAATTCCTTATCTCTCATCGCTTTCCTCTGTCCTTTTTCTGCCGCTTATCGCACTTATGTGATTTGTCTTCTCGTTGCCTTAAGCTTTGGAAAGTTTTCTCGAGTGTACTCGCCGCTCTGACTTCTTCTTCACTGTGCTTATATTTCACGTTAAAAGGCCGGCTACGATCTTTCGTTCCTTTGAGACGCACTAGCTTTTCAACGACCGCGTTGTTAATGATTTAGAAATCTAAATGAAACGAAAAGATGCTCTCTAAAAGGAACAACTCATAACACGTACTGTTGCATGTAATCGAAAGCCAGTTTAACTTAACATAATTTAATGAGGGTCTGAATGGGGGGGGGGGGTCCACTTGTCGGTTGTCGGTTCAAATTCAGTCACTTTGTCGGTAGTCGGTTAAAATTTTCGATCTTTGTCGGTTGTCGGTAAATCTCAGTTAATAATTAAAAAATGCATGTTAATTATTAATGTTTGTTATAACATTTACCTAGTTTTAAGACTTTGAGCCCCATATGACGTGTAAAACTTGTAACTTGAAAGATTGCATCATTTGATTGCCCTTAAACCTGATTAACCCTGGTTTGTTTTTGCGTTTATACCCCAACTTCTCGGTCCCAGTATCCTCTCTTGAAGTAATAATACCGTTGCAAGCGTCATAAAGACAACTGTCGTTTACTACTTCCTGTCACAAGTCGAGACGCACAAATGCACGAACAGCTCTGCCGGATCGGGTAATAAACGCTCTCTTGACATGCTCTAGATGTTCTTCATTTTCGTTTTCTTCGTCATCAGAATCCGTCTCATATTCATCAATTTGCACCTCTCTGTGATCCTCGAACATCTCAGAAACATCGCCATCGTTCACAAATTGTATACTGACAACTGGTTGTGTCACGGAATTCGATCTAATGATATTTATTTCCTCAGGGAATCGAAGTCTCTCGTCAGACTCGTTCCCGGTGGGTTGAACAGCGTAGACAGCAGGCGGCAAGGCACCAGCTTTATCTTTTGTTGTGTCATTCCTAACAGCCCGCTGGCGAACTGGTCTGTAGCTCTCTAACCATTCTTTTATCTGTTCCTCCATAACTGGTGTTATTCCTTCACTTGGCAAAGTTGCCATCGTTGCAACAGCTGAAAGGGGCACGGCAGATTAAGGGACAGGATAGTACGACCTGCCATGCGTATAGTACTTTGCTGCCCATCTGGATGTACGCTTTATAGACTCCTTCACGATTGTACCAAAATCCTGGGCATACTGGAGAACCGTAAATGTCTCATGCTTGAAGTGTGAAACAGCATGAAGGTTTTCAACTTGTGTTGTTGAACGTTCCACTTTCGGTTGTGTAGCCTGATTGGCATCTTTTTATCGCGTTTCAGGAGGGTCCACACAAGTTTCAATCCGCGAATGATTTGAATTCTTTTTCCCCGCCTCTCCCTGTTCCGAGGAAGCCTGGCCCTCTGACGAACTTTCTTGTTCTCTCACCTCCAAGGTAGCTGATGGTCGAAAAAAATTCACAGACCACATCATCCCATTTGAATCCAGAAGCAATTTTGGGATCCACCAATGCAAATGACGTTGTATCATTAAGGATGATTTGCACCAGTGCAACAAAAGAAATTTCATTTCATACTTCAAGTAAGTACGTATTTGTGTAGCTGTTCCACTTTTGCGCCAAAATGTAGCCGCAAGAGATCTGGGAACCAATTAGCCTTTTAATTTAAACGGGCACAACGCATTTAAATGCGGCCAAAACAATCAACCGAACACATCAGTTAGACGAACGTGTAAAGAGCTGTGTAAGATGGACGGACTACCCAACAGAATTGTAAGTAACATTTCGCTGCGAATATTTCTAGCTTTCAAGTGTAATTTCACATTTCAAACGCAATTCTTTCATTTGCTTTGCAGTTTGACTGTTGCCGATGATATCACATTCATGTAACCAGTGCGAAAATAAACTTCGTTACGTAAATTGTGATAAATGCAACTCTCTGGTAGTTTTCCATCTTTGATGAGCTTGTTGAGTTTTACGACATGTGGATGAGCGTCATTTATAGAGCTGACGTTGGGAGCAGGTCAATTTTGGGTTCATATGTTCCCGTGAAAGATATGTAAGTGAATGATGCATATGAAAGAAATCATATGTGAACTGCGGATATGAAATCAAATGAGGAATGATCGACGTAGTTGTGATCGCAATTTTTGCAATTGCGTAAAGAAGCCTGAAAAAAAAATCAGGACTTCAACAGGGCTTGAACCCGTGACCTCGCGATTCCGGTGCAATGCTCTACCAACATCAGCAAGCCCCCGTTGAAGTCCTGAATTTTTTTCAGGCTTCTTTACGCAATTGCAAAAATTGCGATCACAACTGCGACGATCATTCCTCATTTGATTAAAGTATGGTACTGAGTTAAAAAGTAATGACAGTAAAAAATGTTAACATGATTTTACTTTTGTCTTTAAGCCACCGGCTCCTAAATTCATTCATTGCGACCTTTTCTGTTGATGTAATTTCGGTTAATCTAGGGATACCTGGTTTCACTTTTACAAAGTGCCAGTGCATTTTCAATCAACAGGGTTTATACACTTTTTTCGACCAAAAACTCAAGGAATTTTCAAGGCCTTTCAAGGACACATTTCTCCATTTCTCAAGGACTCCAAGAGGGGACAAAAGCAAGCCAATGTAATGCCACATCAGATGCTCAAAGTAAAGAGTACTCCGATTTTCGTCTCAGACACTTAGGGGCCGACCATTTAACTCTTGAGGGGGGGGGGTGGGTGATTTTGAAAAAAAATTTCCTGCAAGCGCTTGGTGGAAGAAAAAAATTGCATGCAGCACAAATGAAATAGAAAAAAAATTCTTGCACTGCTGCAAGCAAGAAAAAAAATGTTGCAAAGGTATTTCATCATTCCTGGGGGGCTTTACAATTCTCGGCAAAACTGCAACCATTCCGGATAATCTGCAAGCCAGCGAGCCACTCTGGTTAGCCTATTAAAATAACACATTGATTGGCCTAAATAACACTCTGGTTAGCCTAAATGTCACACTGGTTGCCCTACAGTTAGCTTAGGTAGCTTGCGAATTGCCCTTATAATGGGATAAGGGATTTCTCGCTTGCTCGGTTCACATGGCTCCAAGTCATAGGAGTCATGCAAGCCATTACAGTTAGCCTAAATTACAAATTTGCTAGCCTAGTTAGCACTGCAGTTAGCCTACAATTCCTTAGGTAGCTTGTGGTTATTGGGATCAGCGATTTCTGGCTTGCTGGCTCGCACTGTATCCAAACTCGTTAGCTTATCACAAGCAGTAATGGAGATAAATTTTTCTATTTGAAGAATCAAGTTTTATTAGACAAAGAAAAATAATTTGTTCATTTTTAATATTTTCAACTGAAGCAGTTTCATGTCATTACTTTATTGAACTCGATAAGGTTTTTGCCATGTCATATAATATAAGACAATATATAAAACATTTGTTTCGGAGATTTCAGTCCACTTTTAAATTGTAAGTAATGATTCTAGCAGTAATTACGATGCTACGAGCATTTCTGAACTGCTTTCTGCTATTTTTTTTTAATTAGGAAGCTAAACATTTTCAAATCTACCTCTGAAGCATCACTTTATAACATGAGAATATTGTTGACGATAAAAATCAACGGTAAAACACGACGTTTCGACCGTGCTTCGGTCATTATCAAGTGAATGGTAAAAACATAATGGTAAATATATATATATACATTCGTGCTAAAGTGTTTAATTAGCCTTTCATTAGTTTTTTCTTTGTATATTTTTATTGTTCATTTACACCCGAAAAATTTTTTTTTTACAAATTCACACTTCTTACATGTATATATATATATTTACCATTATGTTTTTACCATTCACTTGATAATGACCGAAGCACGGTCGAAACGTCGTGTTTTACCGTTGATTTTTATCGTCAAAAGTTTTAAGAAACCCTTACTAATAAGAGAATATTGTTATAGGTAATATTAAATGATTCTAAAGAATGACATTCCGAAAACATAGCAGGTAGCTATACAAGAATGATTTTGTATAGCTTACAACATTTTAATGCTTTGCAGCTCCATAATAGAACTATTACTGCAATAACCACAATCTAAATGTAAATACATTCTGTAAATGTAAACACGACACCTTTTTGAGGAAAAAAAATCATGCAGAGAAATGAGGAGAGAAAAAAAAAATATCCTGCAGAGCATTTAGGAGGGAAAAAAATATCCTGCCCACCAGGTTGCTTGAAAAAAAAAAACTTGCTGACCAGAAATCACCCATCCCCCCCCTCAAAAGTTAAATGGTCGGCCCCTTATGAAGCTTCGTTAGATAAATTGGCAACAAATTTCAAGGACTTTCAAGGCCTTGAATTTTTATTTTGAAATTCAAGGACTTTCAAGGCGCGTGCGAACCCTGAATCAAGTAATTTATGTAGGGGTCTCGAGTTCAAGTCTCGCTCTGACCACTTTTAATACTGACGTTGTTCTTTGTGGTCCCTGGTTCAACTCCTCGGCTACTCTCGTAAATAAAGGGAGTAGTTTCTAAAGAAACTGTGGTGCTACGTCGGTGGGACTGTGGTGCTGCGTCGGTGTTCACAAAAGATTGGGTTTTATCAACGGAGTTGACAAATGTAAATTGACTGCCGTACAGGGATTCTAAAAGCTGCTTTTAGAATCCCTGTACGGTGGTCAATTTACATTTGATGAATTCCGTTGATAAAATCAAATTTGTGCTCTTGTAAATAGCCAACTGGTCTGCCTTCCGCCAGTTGGGATTCTTAACTCTGTTGTTTTCATTTGTATTATTTGTTTCGTTGTCCCTGAAAAGCCCCTCTAGGGGAGTGGTCAAATTTACTCACCTTCACCTTCACCTTGCTGACTGCAACAGAAGGTCTCCCGCGTTTAACTTCAGACACCTCACGCTCCACGAACACAGATGGAACACCATGTAGCAAAATGAGTGTCTCTTCACAAGCTTCTGTAGAATCACTGACCACAAACCGAATTCCAATTCTCTCCATTTCAGTTTGAAATGTTCGCAAGAGCAGGACCCCTTCCGCAAACAAGGCAATCTCCATGAGAGGGGATACAGGGGAAGACTTCATTTGAGGTCAGTTATCTGATAAGACACCCTCAAAGAGGTCTACAAGAATCAAAACAAGATTATAAATGAAATATAGATAAAAGATCATTGTTTGGGATGCTTTTTCAAACCGTCTTACAAGGCACGGGCCACTTAAAAAGTGACGGGTTTGGGCGAGAGGAGGTAAAGGGTTCATGACCTTTTTTTCGCCCCTGTTTGAGTGTGATTTATTTTTTAGGTGAAGCACTCTTGGCCTTGTTCTTTGTATAATTGCATGAATTGCTTTTTGTTTTCCCCGCCGCATGCTTAAACTCCGTAATATTTCAAATCGTCAATGTGAATGAATATAAACCGTTGAATGTAAATAGATACATCCCGTAAATGTGAGTGAATGTAGTCGTGAATAAGAAATATGTCGTTCAATGTGAATGAATATATTACTTGAATAAAAACCTAGTCGGCTGAAAGTGAATAAATATATTGGTGAATAACAATAATAGCATTGAATGTGAATGAATATAAACGTTGTGAATTTTGCACCGTTTCGCCTAACTGTCCAGAACTAACTTAATGCGGGATTCTGTTGCAAGATTGGAACCAAAACTATGGAATTCGCTGAATAACACAACACATGAGTTTCCTCGCAAGCATTTTAAAAGGTATTCTATTGCACAACGCTCTCTTTTCACCCTCAGCCTGATAAGGTATGGGTAGAAAGTTGATCCAGCGTTTAGGAGGCGATAGCTTGTTCCGGTGTGTTCAGACACGAATTTTCCCGCAACAGGGTGGGTGTGGAGGGCCGTTCCCTCTTTCCTCCTTCGCGCTGGAAAACTGAGAGACTGAACGAGAAAACAACGGATCCTGTATTTATTGTTATCCTGGGGTGCGAAAAACACGTGCAACTCCTGACATGTGTTTATTTGGCAGTTCTGTGTGATATCACGCTTCGCGCTTTATTGTCGAGCATTGTGAATAGTAATCCGAAATATGTTGCTTTCTTTCTTGGCTTCTGAGGATGGTTATATTGGCCGTTTTTATACTAGAGACGCATTATCCGTCTGGACGACTTTGGGCAAACAGACGTACTTTGTCTGGTTATGCGTCTCCAGTATAAAGACGGGCACAAGACGAATTATGCGTCAAGACGAACTATCTTGTTTAGTGCGTCTTTCAAGACGTACTAAAGCGGATAGTTCGTCTTGACGCATAATTCGTCTTGTGTCCGTCTTTATACTAGACGAATTTCACAGACGCAGAAAAAATCTTTGCCCAAGTTCGTCCCAGAAGGATTATGTGTCTTTTGTAGTTCGTCCCGTCTTTACACTAGACGAATAACATGGGAGACGCATAATTAATTCGTCTGGACGGATTATGCCTCTCTAGTATAAAAACGGCCATTGGTTCGCCTACCATTATTGTTCAGAAAGTTACATCAATATCTTCACAACGACCTCCAAGCTCGTTCTTCTACTATCGTTATGTATTTATATTTTTATTGTTCTTATTTTTCTGTAACGTACATTAATATTTTTTCTTTCTTTTGGTAGTAAATAAAGCTAAATAAAGTTGATTGTTGAAATGGCTTAAATTAACTTATTACGATCAAAGAAAGCCCTTATCAAATACCAGACAAAACAAGTTTACTTCGAACAAAGGCTTCTTGTCATTGTCAATTGCGCATGCATAAATCATGAAATTTGCACTTGAAAATATCAAATATCAGACAAAACAAATATCGAACAAAGGCTTCTTGTATCACAAAACAAAAATAGATGCACGTAGGTGCATTGCAGCGTGAATACTGCGCATACATAGAGACACTTGGGAGGCCGGAGCATACCATTTAACAGCAAAACGAGCAGCGAACCACTTGCGACACAATCATGAACTCCAAACCTGTCAGACCTTATCGTGTTGGTCAATGGCTTCCTTCCGACAAGAAAGTCCTTGACGAATGGTTAGCCAACGTGATCAAAGAAGTCAAAGACAAACACAGAGATAAGTTGAACTTGATGTACGCTCTTCATCCTCCTGACGAAGATGACGAAAAAGCCATGGGCGGGCTTCGATCTTCTTCAGTCGTTGAAGGGACAGCTCAAGACCTGAAGCTTCATAAACCAGTTCAGGATTTGATGGATGCCATTCTCTCCGACCCCGAAATCAACATGTTCTTCCATCAAATGTTCTGGCAGCAGTATCACCTCCCAGATACCTCAGAAGGAATAAAAATCCCGTGCTGGCAGCTGATGATTTTGATAATCGACTACATCATGACAACAGCCCCCAAGTTCAACAAAACTGGTTTGGTTGGCTTCCCCATCAATGCGATCCTGAATTGGCCGATGGCAACGACTGCTGGATTTGCTGCTTTCCTGAACGACAAAGTCAACAGGTTGTTCAAGAGCATTCTCAATCACTGGGGATCATTTCTGTCCAGTCCAGCTTCTTGCTACGTTTTGAGTAAGGATCCTCGTCATGGTTGGTTTGGTCATGATGCAATGGAAGCAATGCCGAACTTTGATCAAGAGTTCATATGCGATCCAGACGCACCATATCATGGTTTTACATCATGGGATGATTTTTTCACCAGGGAGTTTCGCCCTGGAATTCGTCCAGTAGAATGTCCAAACGATGATTCTGTTGTTGCGAATGCCTGCGAATCGGCGCCATACCAGATATCTACAGCCGTGAAAAAGAGGGATTACTTTTGGATAAAGCACCAACGATACTCCTTGGATTTCATCCTAAAGGGGAATGACGTAGATGACGATAACCTGGCCCAGAAATTCCGTGGTGGAACCGTCTACCAAGCGTTTCTTAGCGCCACCAGTTATCACCGATGGCACAGTCCGGTGACGGGCACCATTTACAAAACACAACTTGTGGATGGTTCGTATTACTCCGCAACCCATAACATCCAGAACGATCCTGCATCACCCAACATGTCACAGGGATACCTGGCCCAGGTAGCTGCCCGAGGAATTATCTACATTGAAGCTGACAATCCTGATATTGGCCTGATGTGTTTCGTATCAATCGGTATGTCAGAAGTGTCTTCCAACGAAATCACTGTCAAAAAAGGGGATAAAGTGAAGAAAGGCGACCAGCTCGGCATGTTTCACTTTGGCGGTTCCACGCATTGTCTGATATTCCAACCTGGAGTGAATATCGTGTTTGATACGCGGGGTCAAATACCAGGTCTGGATACGCATAATATTGAAGTTAAAGCTAAGATTGCGAAAGTACGTCCAGCAGACAAATAGGAGTGAGGATTTTGAAGAACACTCAGTGAACTGTGATTTCATATGTGAGATCGCATGTGAGTTCACATTGAACTTTAATCGAGTTAAGGATGCACACAGCTACTTTTATTTTATGGTAATTTTCTTTCTTCTCTGCTAGAACATTTTCAGTTATAATTGGAACAAATCGAATTTCTTAGAGACGCTTTAGTCGATATTATTTTTTTCTAGTCCGTGCACATTTCATCATCGAAAATCAAGGGTTTTCGGCGAAGAAGTTTAAATACATGCAGCGTGGACCTTTTTAGGCTCAAAATTGCAGGAATAATATTTTTATGCATCTTTTGGCAACACGAGGCATGCTTAATGATTTTTGGAATGCTTTCAACAAAGCATTAACTTCACGTTTGCATCACTTACCCATTTCCTCTTGTTTCATCATGTGCGACGCGGATTTTTAATCTGGTGCAAAAACCCAAAGTTTTTTAATTCGTATTTTGTCTGAAAAAGACAATGATTGCACAGAGTAGGAAATGGGGGAAAAGGAACGTTAGATTAGTCTGCACAGGGCTTCAGGTAATTTAATTTTTCCTTTTGTATTTTGGAAATTTTCTGTACGCATTTATCACTTCAGTTATTCGCTTATCCAAGTAGTTATATATTATTTTGTCTTGAATCTTGAACAAACCCAGATAGGGGGATGCCGTGCAGTAGTATTGTAGGAGATTTATTTACTTAAGTAAGGCGTGATAGTTGATTATAGAGTGTGTTCGCTGTAACCAGAAGCCACATTTGTATAATGAAATAAAAGGGGGAATTTGCATAAAAATAGAGTCCACTCACCAAAAGAATATTTCACGCTCCAACATGGCCGCCATGACGTTGTGTGAACACATTCTATTGCAATGAGAGTGTCCAGTGGGCGTGTGATTTGATTGTCTCAATTGATGTGAATTTTTAGCCAATGAGAATGCTCTATTTTAAGGCGTGCCAGACAACAAAAGGTTTTGCTTTCTGTTTGAGTCTGAGGTGGGTGTGAGAATAAAATCTTGGTGATTGTTTTGTGAAAAGGGCGGACGTTTTTCTTGTCTTCACTACATGCGTAAAACTTTGCAGTATCCATTGTGAAAGCTTGCGTGCTACTTAGAAATAAAGATCGTTGCGTAACCACCTCCAATAGAGTTGAAAAATGTTTTTCAACACAAGAAATTAGCACCTGGGAAAAAGACATCATTGAAAAAACATATTTTCCTTTGGAAACAGTCTTTAGGAGTAAATAAACTTTGTCTGAACGTTGCAGCCAGGAATGAAGTTGGCAGACTTTCTTTGAAACTTGCAAAAGACACAAACATATTAAAATTTTACATCCACTTGCAAGCCCTGCCAGGTAACAATATCGCCAGACAATGTTTACAACTCTCAATGGACATGCCTGAGAAAACTCAATCGCAGAAACCTCGGGCAACAGTGGGAGGTGCTAACATTTGACCCGTCAATCATGCTTAAGATCATTGCTTAGCCGCCTACTGTTTATGCTTGGTTAATGTTTGCCTAAGTCACGTTTTTGTCTCCGTTATTATTGTGAAATTGTTATGCAATTTATGTCAGTAATCCGCTCACATTACGCGCTTGCGATACAATAGGAAAAACCTTTTCGATAGCTGTCGAGAGGTCGTGCGCTCCGCTACTGTGAAATTATTTTGTCTACTCCGCTACGCTTACATTTCAAGTACGTTAGGAGCTCTACCAAAGTGAGTGACCTATATTGTTTTACGCTCGACTTAGTTTGTTGTTTCCTTCATTCTTAGTTCAGTTGATTTCAAGAATAGGTTATTGTATTGTGTTATTGTTTGTAAGTCGATCAAGAAGTTTCGTTTCGTTTTCTGTTACCTTCTAGTTCGAACCACATAATTGCTACCACATTTACTATCATAATAACCCCCCCCCCCCCCCACCCTCCAACCCGGGAATAGGCGGAGAATTGGACAAAAGGACTGGCGAAAGTGAGTCAATGTTCCCGCCCCCAGGGCAATGTTTTCGTTCCACTGTCCTTGTTTGTCCCCGCCTACCAGTGAAGGTCTATTTGAGTGTTGTCAAAAACATCACTAATAAGAAAATAAATGAGACAGCAAAGTAACATTCAGTGTCTTTAATGATTTATGCATCTTTTGAGTTAATTAATTGTCTAAGGAAAATGCTTGCTTTATTGCTGGAAAGGCGTTTGAAAGCGTTAATCCAGCAACAACTCAACGAGGGCCTTAATAACATACCGTGTATCATCAGTTTTGAGTGAATGCATGATCAACCTAGCGAATAAAAACAAAACAACAGTGTATTAAGCTTTCACAAGAAATATTTTTAGCAATGTATTAAGAGAAGGATGGCAAGCAAGATGTAAGGATAAAACAGATTTATGAAGAAACAAGTTTAACTCACAGTTCTCTCCACCAAAGTTAGTCTCTTTTAGGTTTGGTCCCAGTCTCTTCGCAACATAGCTCTTCACTCCAACCTTCGGCGGATTTATTTCCCCGCTTTCGGTACCGAAGAAGAAAATTTTGCCCAAGACCCCGCATACCGGGACAGTTTCGAATGTCACACGTTGGATTTTGTCCCGCTAATGTCCCCGCTTTTCCAGGGTTGGGGGGGGGGGGTTTACATT
>OX419342.1:20601178-20606178 GCA_948470475.1 Galaxea fascicularis | reverse complement strand
GTTAAGTTTGTTCACTCTCTTTGTTGTGAAAAATGTATCGGAGGCGCATTCGCCTCGCGAACTGTTTAAAGTCTAGCAGCAATATTGTTGCCGGATGCGATTTTCTTCTAGAACCGGTGTTTGGATAAAATTCAACCCCTTTGATAGTAAATTGATCTGATCGGTTGTCATTTTGCAATTTGAGAGGTTTTTAATGTATCGTTGGTTAAACTGAGTGTTTATCCTGCGTCTCGCCTCCTATTGCTTCTTCGCGAGTGTTTTTTTGCATTTCTGATTTTGCGTTTTTCTTTCTCCCTCCCTTTTACTGAGTCACAGGGATAAGATTCACTTTCATTATTTTGTAAAGCTTTCATCATTTCTTCAACTTTCTTGATTTTGTTTGTTAGCTCTGTAGCTTAAACTAGTGTATTCTCAGTGCGGTTTTTTTTTTCCGGTCGTGGCCGGTTCTTAATTTGATCAGGATTGTTCGTTTTCTTTCCTCTGGTTACGTTTGGTCTTTGCTCCAATTGCTTGAGCTTGATTTTGTTGTTTTCTGCTCGTCTGTAGTGGTAGCGCGTCAACGCGCCGATAGGTTTCTGTCCAGCTTCTCTGCGAATGTGGGTGATGTCACTTTCGATTTCATCGTCCGGCACGATGTTGACTCGTACGTTATACCTCAGGTTTTTAGGGCACGTTTTCTTTTCTGTGTGTGCCTTCAGTTTTTTAATAGACGATTCGGATTTTTCAACTTTCTTTTCCACAGTAGAGGCGCTGTGTCTGTTATAGCGAGGTCTCTTGTTAGGGATGTTGTTTTCCCTTCCTTCTCTGTGGCGGCGCTTACGGTCGGGCGGCCGTTAGCCACTTTCAGATTCGCTATCTGATGCTAACAGCGTGTCCTCGTTGTCTTTGTTGCTTTGGCCTGATTTGGAAGGTCCCGGCACAAGATAATATATGGACAATATATATGATATTCTTGAGTTCTAATCATGTAAAACAGGGAGGCCCAATTTATTATATGATAAAAAGTCAAAGAGTATAACCTGACTCTTTAATTTAGATTTTATACCATTTTTCGTGGTGTGGGTTCCCTGTGGTAAACTTATGCACTGTTTACTTGCAGAATATTAAACGTGAACGTCGAAATATGTAGTTTTATAAATAAAACAGCCTAATTGGTATATGAAATGCTTTTTATAAACAAAAAGTACCCAAAGAGCTGAATTTCTCAATTTTTTCCATTTTTAAGACGTGGTGACCCTGTGGTAAATTTGATAAATTTTCAAATCTAAATTTCAGCATGTTCCACCAATGGGATTTTTTGGTACTTTTAGTATGTTATTTAGTTCATCAACCTTGCCAATATCACGGTAAAATAAATTCTGTTGCAATTTGTTTGACGTCGAACCACAGTTTCCCTGGACTACAGTTGCTGTTAAAAATCGTGTTTACGTTTGGCAATGAGTTGTTGATTACTCTTTGCGAGTTTCCAATAATGTCAACAAAGCGAAGCCGAGGATATAAACCGTCCGGGCTTCGCTTGGCTTTTCTTCAACCAATTCTTTGCCGAAAAATGAGCAACAGCAGGGAAAACGAAGAGTTTTAGGATCCAAAATGAAATACTGGATAGAAAATATGCATTCGGAAAAAAGACGGTCATTTTTAGTCCAAACAGCATGAAAACAACAAAAGGTAAGAAAACAAAGAACGATGCCGGCGAATGTTTCTTCGGCGTTCCTTGTAGAAATTGGAAAACTAAGACAAGTAACAAACATAACTCGTAGTCACAGAGACAAATCACCATATCATAACTTGAGCCCGCAATATGGTCACGTGATACTGGTCAGCGGATACGTTGTATTGACAGGTGTCAATTGACATTGACATGGATGTCTAATTTCAAAGATGTCCGCTGTAAACTACATGGTCAGCTGGAGTATGGCCGCCATGTTGGATTATTATTATTATTATTATTATTATTAGGGTATTATTAATTATTGTGCGAGGTCGTCGTCGTCGTCGTCGGTCGCGCCCACGAGCAATACCGCTAGCCAAGATTACCATGAGAAAAGCAGTTGACGGGTTTCTATAGGTATGGGGCTCCGCTTTGCGGCCCTTCGGGCCGCTGAAGCTCCGCTATCAATTGTCTCTTATATGCGGACGATCTAGTGATCTTCTCTAGATTAGCGAAAAGCGTTCAAATAACCCTTAATAAGCTGGAATCTTTTTGCAAAAATGCCGATTTAAGTGTTATTCAAAACGATAGACAATTACAAATGTGAAGACTATCTACATCAGGTTACCAATATATGACACAGAATAGCTCTAACAAAGCTGCGACTTAGCAACCACAAATCAGCCATAGAGACAGGACGTTATTCGAGACCATTCAAGAAACCTGCAGAAAGAATTTGCCCAATTTGTAAAAATAGAAATGGAGGACGAATACCATTTTCTAAATATATGCCCTGCTTACCAGGAAAAAAGACGTTCGTTATTTAATTATTTGGGAAAAGAATGTGAAATAAAAATAAGCAGAATGTCACCTAACAAATATTCATGTTTCTAATAAACCCCCCTAGCGGGAATGTTAAAATACAAAAGCTAATAGCAAAACATATATTCGAATGCTTTGAAAAAAGGATAGGGGAAGACGGCAAAAAGTAAATACTCTAGGACTTAATAATTAACAACTTAATTAATAATTAATTAGGTAACAATTTTTGTTGTTTGTAACTTTTGGTTATTTTGGAATTCGATGATATTGTGTAAGACTTCAAATAAAAACATGTCTGTCTGTCTGTCTTTCTAATAAACACTTGGAATTGTTACACGTGGTATTTGTACATTCGTTTTTTGGGCCCTATGTACGAGATATCTTCACATAGCTAAGCAACGCTGCCCTGTGATTTCCTGGAAATCACATCTTTTACCACAGGAAACTGTATTTAGTAGTGAGACCGACGTTTCCCGAAGTAAATTTCCCGGATACGTCAAAAAGATCACACGAAGCGCCCATGACATTTAACGTGCTAAGTTGGAAATTTGATGCCCCAAATACAAGAGCCAATCACGATACTGCGTTGTAGTTATGATTAAATTTCCCTTCAATGAATTGCGTGACATTTCTTTTTGCCTCGGTAACCTTCGTAGGTATGCACTTTTTTTTAAATGAGTAGGATACTATGTACACAACAACTTTTTCCGCGTTTTCACTGTAAAATCTTGTAACTTTATGTCGCGTTGTGAGACTCTATGTTCAATACTTTTTGTAAAGCTTAATGTACCAGCGGTTGGTTGGCACGACATCGTGTGTATATCATGTAATTTAAGAACACCTTAAGATCAAATCGTGAAAGTCGGATAATCTCGGTTACCACAAAGAGAATGATACACTCGAGATTTGTTCACGGACCATTTGATACCACAAATCTCTCCTTTGCTAAGTAATCAGCCCCTCTCATGCGTTTGTATGTTTGCGGATTTGACCTTTTCCGCTTGGTACTTGTAAAATTAGAGCTTCTTTTGTCAGGGCAGTCCTCCTTGTCAGCCTTGTTTCAGCAGTTTGAACATCTACAGGAGCTGGTACACTTTTCACCAATGCGTAAACAAGGACACCTCGGCTTCCTTTCAACTTGGTCCTTACACACAATCACTGAATTCCCCTTTTTTATTGATCCACAAGTACAACCTTTACGCTGGCCGGATACTGACTTTTCCAATTGACATGCATTGTTGCAATTCACTTGACACATCGACAAAGGCGAGAACAGGTTTGACCTTTTTTTAAGCAAGAGCACCTTGACTTTTGAGACTCTATACATGACGCTATATCTACCACACCTCGACTTTTAGCCATTCGTCCACAGCAACAACCTTTCTTGCTGTTCTCACTTTCTGGTACGGTTTGCCACAGCGTCTCTAAAAGGAAAGTTTTTCCGAACATGAGTTGAGCGTTAGTGAATGGTGGTCACAACAAGAGAATGCCGCTAATGAGAGTGCAAATCTCACGTGGGCCTTATAGTTTGTGTTAGTTTGTTGCCTTTTTCTTTTTCAACGGGTTAACCATTTCAATCGATAAGGGATAACAATGAACCTAGTTATAGCGATACAGTGCGCTACCCAGACAAAACTTTATAAGTCTTGCTCCGTTATAAATATAAATTAACATATTTAACATGCTTTTCTGCACTCGACATATTTTACCCGAAAAAAAAAATAAGGCAAAAACCCACGAAAAGGCCATAGTTACTAACCTTTAGTAGCATCGTAGTGTCCCGGTCTAGAGTGGTTATAAGCTATGAAAATGGCCAATTTGCTGCATATTGTCGTCGGCACAAATGGTATGAATGGAGCGGCCGGAATCGAGGTAATGACAACTATGGAGCTCTGTAGAAGATTGCTGCAGGCAAGAACGCAAAGATCTCCAAGGGAACTGTTGAACCATTCGGATTCGGAGAATTTAGACAATTCTTCTTTGAAATATGAAAAGATTCCCCCGCAAGAGCCTCCACTTGATGCTAGATCCAGTTCAATACCGAGAATACGAATATGGCCTATTCGAAGAAACTGATCCACTGATGGGCAAATTCCAGGGGCGGATCCAGGGGGGGTGAATAGGCTGGCCAGCGAGCCCCCATTTTGTCTCTCAATTGATTTTTCTTTGGTTGATAAATAAATTAAATATACAAATTATTTAAAAATGGCAAAATGCAAGCCTAAACTCATTGAAGTTTTGTCAGGCTATATACTTCGATTCTCGATTCTTTCAATTCACCCCCCCCCCCCTCCACTGAATTCACCTTCGCTTTTGAATATATATATTTAGGCAAGCCTAAAAGTGGTGCTCCACAGTTCTTTCCATATTGCATGGCATTTACCGATAAAATAAAATCAATGCCAGGACTCGAGCCAGGACTCTGGTAAGGACTTCTGTATTGTGATTATAGTTTTTACTGTTTTGCTGCAGAGCCCCAGCCACCATTCAAACATGTGCTAACGTACATTTTCGATTTATCATCGGC
>OX419342.1:20593678-20598678 GCA_948470475.1 Galaxea fascicularis | reverse complement strand
AACTAGTTGGTAAGTATGTATGCTAACTGCGGGTATCAAAGCGAAGGAATGATTCGCTTTAAAACTCGATGTTAATTAAACTTATTTCATATCTTAACAACTGTGCATCAGTGTAACTTCATATGCAACTGAAATGTGTTTTTACGAAATGTGTTTCCTAAGCTAGAGTTTTATGATTGAGGTCGCCAAAGTAAGGTAAGAGGCCACGGTTAACAAGCTGAGCCTGTAATAAGTCAGTGTCTGCTATTCGTGATGGTATTGATGCATTGATATCACTGACACTCTCGACACTATTGTTTCGATCAAATTGACTTCCTGAGTATATTATTAGCGGGTGTTTGTCGCGGTAGAATCCGGACAGTTTCTCAAAATCGATAGAAATCGATACCCGATGCTTTAACTAGTGTGATTATCGATTTTGATCGATTAATTTGCTTAATCGATTAATTATTATCGAGTAAAATCGAGTAATATTGATTTATCGATGAGGTTTCCGATGATCGATTCCGATCGATGTGTTACGTCCTGGTAAACAGGCTGAATCGTACTGACGAGCAACGGGAGAAAGAACAACAAAAAGCTCGAGAAAAGAGACGAAATTATAGTGAGGAACAGTGAAAAAGAGAGCGTCTCTTGTCAAGCTGTAAAAACATTACCAAGTGTCAGGAATTAAGTTTCAGCTTTTCCTCGTGTTTGCCTGCAGAAGCTTGCACGAAGAGAAACGATCGTGTGGTCTGGCAAGGTTTCAGTAACTATACGCTGTCTTCGGACCTTGCTGTGTATTAAAACCCTTTAACGTTTATTTATTTGTGGGCTTTTCTTAGGTTCCTAGTTGTCACTGATATTGACAGCATAACAAAGAATTGGAAGCATACAAAACTGTATATCGTTATTCAAGGCACACAACAATGTTTCCATATTCGATATGTTTTTGGTTGACAGATGAATTTCTGTGGAGTTATGACGTCATTAATTGACATTTTTCTTGATTTTAACGTATCAAATTACATTTTTTTTATTTATAAAATCAAGGAAATACAAGCTAGGAGCGTTTTAGGGCCCAAATATGTTATAACTATGTGCAACAGTCCAAGTGACCAAGTTTTAGTCGAATTTATGAAATTGTTTGCAAGTTAGGCTTCTTTGAAGTTGTATTATTTCTTACCCTGAATTAGTGACATTTCGAAATAGGCAATAGCAATAACTTAATCTCCACACAATTACCTAATTTTAACTGTTCTCTGTCACATTGTGACTTTTTTGAAAGACCTATGTCTTGTCATTATTGAGAAGGTATGATCAAATTGAAATCAATTATATTGTTTTCATGACCGGCATTTAATTTCATCGTTCGCCGGCGAACGATAATTACAAGAAGTTGCGTTAAAGGGATAATTATTAATTAAACTGGACGGTTTTGCCGCTAAAATCCTTCATTGAACAAGCTTCCCTGATAGGCATGAGACGCTTCTGCTTAAGCTCTGCGTTCGGAGTGATTGTTGACTGACTTAAACTGTGCGCAGGTTAGTACTCCTGTTTTGTCTTTTATATGGACATTTATGCCAAGAAAATTGAATAGCGATTTGTCTCGGTTTGTTACTTGTCTTATTTTTTCCGAGAGAGACACTCGCATCGGTTTCTTTTTCTTACGTTTTGTTGTTTTCACGTTTCCATCTCAAATTGGTTTGAACTCTTGTTTTTTCCAAATGTTTTCTATCCAATATTTCATCTTGGATCCTAAAACTCTTCGTTTTCTCTGCTGTCGGTCATTTTTGGTCACAAAATTGGTTGAAGAAAAGCCAAGCGAAGTTCGGACGGTTTAAATCCTCGGCTCCGCTTTGTTAGGAACAAGAGCCGCCGGGACTGACATTTGGAAAACTCTCGCTAAGAGCGACCTCCTTGCCAAAAGTAAACACGATTTTTAACAGCTCCAGCATTTGAAATGCCAGCAATATGTTGTCCCTCACAGCAATTCTCGTTGTTAGTTAAAAAATCGCAGACTTAAAAGGCTAATTGCAGTAAAAACTTCGTCTTTAATTCAATGTTTCAAAACCGCTAATATGGCTCATAATGAAGAAATCCTACTAGTGTCATCACTGATGGAAATGTTTAATTTCGATGAATATTTAGATTGTGTCTCTTAATTGGTGAAATGACTGACAATGAGGAAACTGTAAGTATTTTGCCTTTTTTTTCCCTTTCTGATAGAGACTTTAATCATCTTATTGGAAACTGGTCTGTTCCAAACTTAAATGAAACTGTAGACTTATTTGATCTGTTTCCAAATCCTGATAAATGTGATGAATCCGACCCAGATTTAATGTTTGCTTCTCCTTGTTCGGATTATTATTCGATTAATGATTTAAATAAGCTTATTAGGAAATCTGGTCCTACCTTATTTATCTTTCATTGTAATACAAGAAGTTTATCGAAGAATTTTGATACCCTTGAAGAAATTTTAAATTCTTTGGATTCAAAGCCTGATATATTAGGAATTACAGAAACAAAACTTAATGAATTTTCTATCACTAATTTAGACTTGAATAATTATAACCTCTTTCGTACGGACTCAAAAACTAGTGCTGGTGGGACTGCTCTCTATATATCTAATACTTTAAAAGCTATCCCCCGCTGTGATATAAGGTTTGATATGGACCAGGTTGAGTCAACATGGTGTCAAATTGATAATGGGAAAAAGAGATCAATTCTGGTTGGATGTATATATAGACATCCTAATAACAATCTCACAAATTTCGCAGATCAACTTAATAATATTATCAAATCTATTAACCTTAATAAAAATGATCTCTTTTTATTCGGTGATATCAATATAGACTTTATGAAAGCAAATTCCCATTCTGAAACAGATGAGTATTTAAACATGTTATTCTCGCATGGTTTGTTGCCAATAGTTACTAAGCCTACTCGTGTTACCAGCCATTCTGCTACTCTTATTGACCATATTTATACCAACTTATCTATTTCTCATATTACTTCAGGTATAGCTACCATCGATATCTCTGATCATTTGCCTGTCTTTTGTATTCTTAAATCACAAATTGAGAGAACCAACACTAGGCGTTACTATCAAGATTTTTCTAACTTTTATAAGGAAAGTTTTATACTTGACATTAGCCAGCTTGATTGGTCACTAATTCTCCACCCTTCTAAAACTCTTCATGTAAAAACTCAAGATGCAATTGATGCAATTCAATTTATTGTTAACAAACATGCTCCAATGAAGCTAGCTTCCCGGGCTAAGCAGAAGCAAATGAGTAAGCCTTGGATTACTAAAGGTATCCTAAAATCCATCAAACTCAAGCAGAAGATGTATCGATCACATTTTTTTAGCCATGACTATGAAAAAATTATTGCATACAAAAAATACTCCAATACCCTATCTCGTCTTATCTCTAAGAATAAAAAAGATTATTTTCAATCCCAGTTTAAAAGATGCAAGAGCAATTTAAGATCCACCTGGAAGCCTATAGGAAATCTTATTCAGAGGAAAACTAAAGGCCAGTCATATCCAACTAGGGTTGTATATGGCAATAAGACCTTCACTAATCCAGTTGATATTGCTGAACAGTTAAATACATATTTTGTAAATGTTGGTCCAAGCCTAGCTAGCAAATTGGATGTTGACCCTTCTATAAGTCCTACCCAATATATAAATTGCTCCCCTTGTTCCTCCTTTGTTTTATCCCCAGTGACAGAAACCCAAGTCTTTACTCTGTTTTCAGGCTTAGATGAAAATAAATCTTACATAAATATACCTAACAAGTTTATTAAGTGGGCTGCGGAGTATCTTGCAACACCCTTTTCAAAAATCTATAATGAATCCATCATGACTGGAATTGTTCCTGATATTTTTAAAGTTTCAAGAATAACTCCAATTCTTAAAAATGGAAGTACCTGTGAGCCTGGGAACTATAGGCCGATTGCTGTTATATCTTCTTTCAGCAAAGTCTTGGAAAAGTTAGTATATGACTAATTGATTTCCTTTCTTGAAAAACATAATATTCTATTTGAGTATCAATTTGGTTTTAGGAAGGGTCATTCCACTGAGCATGCAATACTAGAAACTATCGATAACCTTAAAACTGCCTTGGATCAAAACATGTTTACATGTGGTATTTTTTTAGACTTCTCCAAAGCCTTCGACACCGTCAACCATAGAATTTTGCTAGACAAGATGTGCAAATATGGTGTGCGTGGAACCCCATTGAGGTGGTTCTCAAATTATCTAACTGGCCGTTATCAATTTGTGAAAATTGGTGATGTTGAGTCTTCTCCCAAACTTATTACTTGTGGAGTCCCTCAAGGATCAACCCTTGGTCCCCTGCTGTTTTTATTGTATATAAATGATCTCCCAAAGTCATCAAGTAAACTTTCATTTCGAATTTTCGCTGATGACACCAACATTTTTTTTTCATCTAAAAATATTGCAGATTTGGAATCAACTGTAAATGAAGAACTTATGAATGTCATTAAATACTGTGATGTGAATAAATTATCCATTAATTTTAAAAAAAAACTAACTACATGATTATTGCATCACCTAAGAAAAAATCATCTATTAATCTAACAGCTTGTAATATTCAACAAAAACGTACCATTAAGTACCTAGGTATATTTATTGATGAGAACCTCAAATGGGATGCTCAAATACAGCATGTCAACAAACGAATAGCAAAAAATTTGGGTATCCATAATAAGCTTCGCTATTATGTGTCCGTTAGTTCTCTTAGGCAACTCTACTATAATCTTATTTATCCTTATATTTCTTATGGTTTGGCAAGCTGGGGATCGGCATGCCAAACCAGACTTCAAACTGTAAGGAAAAAGCAGAATAAGTGTATTCGCTCCATATTCTTTGCTTCCCCAAGAGAAAATGCTTCCATTTATTACAAATTGCTTGAATTGCATAATCTTGACAATATATTTAACATTAAGATAGCATCCCTAGTTTATAAACTTAAATACCTTCCGAGCAATAC
>OX419342.1:20578678-20583678 GCA_948470475.1 Galaxea fascicularis | reverse complement strand
GGAATTTATTTATCTTTTCAGAAAACCTTCGATTACGATTCTTCTACATATTTGCCTCCCATTTGTTGTCTTTCAGAAAACCTTCCATTACGATTCTTCTTTCTGGAGCAACAGAAATACCTATAACCTGGCAGGAGGCAAGACTGGCTTTGACGCACAGCAGACCAAGTTACCCACCTACTGGAACACACCCTTCTCCAAGATCTGCCTCGGTATGAAGATCGGTAAACAGATCAGGTTCCTTGTCATCAACAAGCAGGCCCAGTCTCTCTACGCACTGATTGCTGACGGTAAATACCGCGCTACTTCACTGGGACGTAACAAGTGGAAGACGTTGATTGGTTCTCAGGCGTCCTTGCAAACAAACTGTAACAAAGAAGGCTTCAATGCTGCTGGTAATGATAAAGGCTCCGCCAAAGCGAGAATTGGTACTATCGGAAACAACGAGAAGAAATGTATTTCCCCTGACTCGAGAATCGGTTTTGGTACTGGTGGATATCACGATGACTCCAACACCTGTGGAAATTATGCTGATAAGATTACATCGGACAATGGAGGGAAAAACATCAAGGGCATGGGATACATCCTGGTTCAATAGAGAAGACCTGGCTCGGTAGATTTTGTACAAGGGAAGCATTCATGAAATAAAACAGTCTTTCCATCATTTCTTGGCTTTATTAGTTGACTGACTGGATCAGCAAAAATATTAAAATATCAGTATTTCACTTACGGAAGGATGGGCAGAAACAAACACAGAGAACAGACAGACCGACTAACTGACTGACTGCCTCACTTGATATGTGACAAAAGAAATGATAGAGCAACGCATTGGTCATCTGATTTAATAACTAGGGCCACATGACTGACTGACTGACTGACTGACTGACTGACTGACTGACTGACAGACAGACAGAGGACAGAAACGAAAAGAGAAAACAGACTGACTGACTGCATGGCTGTTAGTTTGTCATCCTACGCTCATTTCAGTTATAGTTTAGTTCTACCTGGAATGATTGCTCCAGTTGTAAACAGTAGTTATCAGGTTATGCATAATGATGATGATGATGATGATGATGATGATGATGATACTTATTATTTATATAGCGCACTCTCCAAATGCGCTTCACATACATACATATAATTAAAAAAGAAAAGAACTAAAACTAAGAGCTAAAACTAAGAACTAGAACTAAAAACCATTAATAATATGCTAATTTAAAAAGATGTGTCTTCAGTTTCTGCTTAAAGATTGCAATACTAGAACTACACTTAATGTCCATAGCTAATTTGTTCCACATACGAGGAGTACTAATTGAGAACGCTCTGTACCCATAAGTTTTGGTTTGATATGATGGTTGGCAAAAAAGCAACTTCTCATCGGATCGAAGATCTCTCCTTGGAACGTATGGTACAAGCAATTCACTCAGGTACATTGGTGCAAAACCGTTACCAATCTTGTACGTAAACAATAAAATCTTAAAATTGATGCGTTGTTCTACTGGAAGCCAGTGCAATTCTGTAAGCAAAGGCGTGATATGATCAGCCTTGCGTGACATAGATATAAGCCTCGCTGCCGCATCAAGAGCATATTGTAGTCGCTGGATTAAGTAGCCGGGTAGACCATATAATAAAGAATTACAGCTGTCAATTCGAGACATAACAAATGCATTAACAAGGGATCTAGTATATTCAGTAGTAAGATATTTGCGAACTTGAGAAATATTCCTAATATGAAAGAAGGCTGACTTGCAGATATCACTTATATGCTTCTCAAAGTTCATTGTGCTATCGAACACAACCCCGATGTTCAGCGCGGATGGAGTTGGGGAGACTGGCGAGTGGCCAACAGTCACCAATTCCAACGATGGCTGTGGACGATACCTTGAGTGCAGAATTAAAAGTTCTGTCTTATCATTATTCATCTTCAAGTTATTATACAGCATCCACCGATAGATATCACGTACACAGGCCTCAACTCGCTCACGGGACAATTCCATATCTCCTGAAACAGACGACTTAAAAGTCTGGTAAATCTGCGTATCATCAGCGTACATATGATATGAAATGCCATGACGACGCATTGTGTCACCTACAGGGGTGGTATACAACAGATTTTGGATCGGTCCGAGAACAGATCCCTGTGGTACGCCACAGGTCAATGGACGGCTGGAAGATTTTACATTCTCAATAACCACGAATTGCGTACGATCACAGAGATACGACCTGAACCAGTCCATTAAGACCGACGCAGGAATTGGATCAAGGGCACAGGACTTGCGACCTAAAGAACTAATAAGCTCAGACAATTCCTTCGTTGTGACAAGCTTAAACTCACAAAACGTGGTACCCTGGTAGGGCGGAGGCTCAGGAAATTGATCATCCATAGTGTTCCTTTCAACTGCAGCTCTTCCCGAATATTTAAAAATAAGCATTTGCAAGGAATTCGTTGTCATCAGCTTGAGGTAATCTATTTTCAGCTTTTCGATGAAGCAACTTATCAAAGTTAGAAAACAGACGCCCGGGATCAGAATGATTTTCGTTTAGAACTGTGGAATAATAATCCATCTTAGCATCAAATATACATTTATTGACCAATTTACATTGGTCAACGTACACGGTTCCCGGTGCACAGTAAGTCCAGATGCCCGCCAACGGCGCTCTAGTTTCCGTCGCTTTTGTTTCTCATCTCTAATTTTATTATTGTACCACGGAGCGGCAGGGCGCAATGTAATGGTGCGCTTCTTTAACGGCGCGTGTTTATCCAGTAATTCGGACAAAACCATGTTATACTTGCGAGTGAGAGTGTCCAAATCGCCACTCATGCTAACAGGATCCACTAAGCAAGAGTTCTTGATATCTTCACGCAGTTGTTCCATATCAACCGACTTGATCTTGCGACAGGATACCTCCTTTCTTTCAAAGGCCTTTTTCGGTATGGATAGCGTACAGCGAACAGCTAAATGATCTGAAATTACAGGATCATACACCGTGAAATTTCTCGCCACACCCTCTTCAGCTCGAGTAATTATGAGATCCAGTGTATGACCACTTATATGTGTCGGTTCTGCAATGTGCTGTTTGAGGTTAAACGCCTCAATCAAGTTGAGAAATCTCAAGGCAGCAGTATCACAGTCGTCCTCAATATGAAAATTGAAGTCACCTGCCATAAACAGTGCACCTGGAGCTGTAATAAGGTGTTCAAGAAGTCTTGGAAATTCTTCGAAGAACAAAGGCAGAGAGCTGTTGTTAGACTTGGAGGGCGGTGGACGATATACAGTGACAACACGCAAACTAGAGCATGAGTGCCTCATGAGAAGATCTATAAACTCAAAAGATTTGAATTTGGTACTAATGCAGGATTGTTTTTGAAACCTCAAGGGTTTTTTGTAGATCAACGCTACACCACCACCTAAGCGTCCTCTTGGCATACTATGAAGCTCGTACCCCGTAGGACAAACCCTCAGTTGATCGGTGCCTCAAGCCGGTTTCCAGCTCTTTTACTTTGATGCATCATTACTACCAATCTTTATGAGATATTACTTTTATAGTGGCATAACACAGTCCAGACGTTTCGGGACTACTCTGTCTTCATCGGTGAGATCCAAATGTGATCTTAGGTAGTTGTAAATCTAATGGTCAGGGGCATCATAGGGCTCAAGATCAGATGCAGATGATAAAAACAGTTGAAATAAATCTGAAAGAGTGGTATCCTGTGATGGATTAGATCAGACTTGTTATGGTTTTGTATTGCTTCACTCTTTGCTTGGTTCACAAAGCTTGCGCCACTTTTTTGAAACCAAAACCTTCCCGCGCTTGGCGTCGGCCAAATGTAACTGTTTTGCATCCTGATTGGTTCGTTGCACCAATTGAGTCGTTTTGATTGGTTAGAGTAAGTACAAGGGTTTTGATTTTACGAATCTCAATTGAAAGGAGCTCAGACGGGAACCTCGTTTGTTTTGTTTGTCTTGAGCAAAGACTGAAGACACCATAAAAGGTTTGCGTCAGTGATCTTTCTGTGAAATAGCTTTTAAGTATTCGTATATATTTTTCACAGACATAACTATGCCGCCTATACAAGTATGACTTACCTGGATTGGAATAGATTTGATGCGGCGAAAACCACAGAACTCGCAATTTTTCATCAACCTTCCGACAACATTGGATAGCGAGCTCGTACGAGTAGAACATTTTATAAACTAAATTATTCCGTTAGAACTGTGAGGAGTATTCGCCTCTTTTTTTTTTTTTTTTTTTTTTTTTTTTTTTTACGTGATCACGAATGCGTGTGTAGTGGTATTTCCCTTTGGTGGCACCTTTTATTAATTTAGCGTTGTTGTTGCTCTTGAGACCGCTATCTTGAGAAAATAAATCTTGAAGGTTGGGAACGAGGGTGGATTGAAAATTTATGTCATAAGTTATTCCGTAGATATCATTTTCCGCGTAAATTGTGCCATTCCGCAAGTCATGCCACATGCTATTCCGCAAACTCACTCCCCCTTATACCCTCACCCTTGTACAGGGTGGAACAAAAATTTTCTATTTCTTTGAGAACGCGTTTTGGATCAGATGCCTACAAAGCTGTCTTCAGAGAAAACTTTTCGAACCGTACTCTTGGCTTTCTTATGATTTTCAAGATTCAAAAAACATTTATTGCTCTGAATGATGCATATGAAAGAAATCATATGTGAACTGCGGATATAAAATCAAATTACGAATGATCATCGCAGTTATGATTGTACCGGAATCGCGAGGTCACGGGTTCAAGCCCCGTTGAAGTCCTGAATTTTTTTCAGGCTTCTTTACGCAATTGTAAAAGTTGCGATCATAACTGCGATGATCATTCTTGATTTAATTTATTGCTCTGTTCGTCTTTTTCATACAATGCAGCACGGGATCTTATTATTGCTCCTTTGGATATGCGTTCATATTCTATAATACTCTCTTTTTGCGGCTTCCCACCTTTCGACATTTTCTGGAGACGGACAAACACCACAGTTGTC
>OX419342.1:20523678-20576178 GCA_948470475.1 Galaxea fascicularis | reverse complement strand
AGGAGCCAATATAGGATGTTTGGAAACATTCACGGACTCCAGGCGTCAAGTGTTTGTGAATTGGTTTTTGATCCCATAATTCGTGACGTGAATTGTGAGCCACAAGTATCGCACGTATTTGATCTCCCCTGAGTGGGACAGAGTTTGAATCAGAGCTTGAAACAAGGAACAAATAACGCTCGTTTTTTGCATCGTTCGAGATATGAGGTTTAATTTTAAAAAAATTTCACATTTCAGAAACACTTTTGTTTTAATGAAAATAACCATTAGTTTCAAGGCCATTTTGAGTAGCGTGCACAAACCTGCATGCTTTGGAAACCAGCCAGCGAATTTGGAATTTTGAATGCATTAAGTTTCTTGAAGGATCGATGATCTCGTTTTGCGTGAAGTCTCATGTTCATTGGATTATTTCTCACCGTGCGCGGGGCTTAGTCCTTGGACATAAATTTTCGCGGTTTTCGTCGTCCCGGCACCTAGGCCACATTTTCAAAATCTTGCAATTTTCCCCCAAAATAAAACACCTTAAAACCTTAAAATATGATTATCCAAAATAGTTCATCCAAGAGTATCTTCAGACGAAATATCAGAATGCGACCAAGTGGTCGATGAAATGCGGTCCTCGATCCTTACAGGCAGCCGCTCTCAAGAGGTGAACCTTGGTTATCCCTTTCAGACACGTAGGCGGTTTTTTTTTTCTTGGGAGGGTGCGATTTGTTCGTGGAAAAGGACAAACTTAAGCGGCGTAGGCGCGATCCTCTGGGGGAAGGGGGGTGGGGCTCCCGCGGGAAATTTTGAACAATTTTGTTGGCAATAATGCCACAATTTAAAAGGAAGTTCGTACTATTCCGAATTAGTTGAGACACATTAATATTCTCTTGTGTGACCTTATGCGCTAAAGTAGATCCTGATCAACTGCAAACCAAGTGCACTAGGTTTGCTGTTGATCATCGCAATCTTTTAGGAGTGTCCCAAGCTCAAGCCTCCTTGGGTGCTTCTTAGCAAACACATCCACTACTCCTTCCAGATCAATGTCTCTTAGATAGTGGATGTGCATAAGGGCCAGGGAGGAGAACCACTGCAGTCTGTGAGGGAAGGGGGGGATGCAGAGGCACCCATCGCACCCCCCTCCCTACGGGCCTGCTTTTCATAGTACCTGTCACAAGACTAGCACTCTCAATCTGTAAGCTTTCCAACAAACTGCTGTCTGATTCGGAGCAACCATCCCATAATCAGCATATTCTAGATGAGATGAACGCACCAAGGATTTATATAACGCCTCGAGTGAATAAACGCTCAGGGGGTTAAGAAGATGATTTTTTTAGAAACCCTCCCTGGTGTAACTGTAAAACGTGCGCACGCCAAGACAAGTTGGACGACAATTTCAAGCCAAGATGTTCATGAACAGCTAAATCCTCGATTATGACACCATCAACAACGAAGAGGTGATTCAGCTAAACTCTCCTAGTTACATTCATATTTACCAACCATCGGTTGGCCTGAGCTACATGGCCAAAATTGCGTACGCGGGTTGTACGGGCGACAAAGCTAACTGAAATACCATTGATTTTACTTTGTGGTGGGCATGCGTGGTTAGCTATCAAAGGCAACCCGTGGAAATTACCATTTCATAACTTTATGTCTAAGGTTCAGAAAAGAGCGGAATCTAAAAATAAGCCAGCAGTATGTCGCAGGGAATCCTTTGGTATAAGTTATCATTATAGCGGTTTTCATTCGATTGTCGAATGGAGTTTGAGTTTGCTTTGGTTTTTGGTGCTTGGCCAGCAAGATTCGCGCTACTCTGCCAACAAAATGAGAAGCAATGCCAAAACCAATGGCCACTTGCTTGCGCGCATTTCCCACCCTTTACGCTTCGAATTCTGATTGCGTCTGCTGGTTCGTTTGCTTTGGCTTTGGTTTTATGACACTCTATTCAGTGAAAGGCGCTCCATGCCTTGGGAATTTCAAATGTATCCGAATAATGCAATAAATATACGCCTTATACAGGTCATCAGGTGTTAAACTAAAAAAAAAATAATGTGTAGCCTGGTCAAAACGTGTTCATTCTTAAAGATATTTCAGAAAAGAAAAAATAAGATTGAAAGCTGGGAGGGCAGAACTCATCCCTCCGCAGTCTCTTTCTCAAACACGCAATGGCAGTGGCTGATGAATAAGACAAATAACCTTTTTTTTTTTGTTTTAACTTTTTTTATTACGAGAGGGGTTTGCGAAATTTGAACTAATTGTTCGTTTTTTCCTCTAATCAATCGTCCCGATTTGTTTTCAATGGCTTTCTTGGCTTGGTCTGACTTGTTCTATTCGTTTCTCTAATGAACTGAAATTGAATTACGAATTTTGAACTAAGATGCCTACACAGCAGGAAAAACACGGTACGTTTTAGATATGAAAAGACGATATTGAATTTCAGACACATCTGGCAGAAACCTCTGCTTGCTTTAGTGAAAACTTGTTGACCTGTTTGTCAAAGCTATACTTTGAAACGTTGGCTTGAAACCTAACCTTGCAACTTTTGTTTCCGCGGTCTCGAAGTAGTCTTCAGCATCAGAAAGTTCTCTATTTTACTGATAGATGCGCTAACACAAGAAGAGATTCTTAGGCCAGGTTATTCTAAAAAGTAGTAAACTTTAATACATGGCTTCACATTGCTATCCGGTAGCAATACATGTTTGTCAAACTAACTCGGAGAGAAGCAAAAGTAGTACATATTATTACATCTATTGGCACCTAACAAAGCTTACTTTTTGTAACCATTAGCAGAAGCTAAAAACAATATTTAGCTTTTTGCGGCAACACTTTTTCGAACGTTTGAGTCAATATTATTCTACTTACTAGCTTGAGTGGTCATCTCTGAGACGGCCAAAAGTTATTTCGCCTTCACGCTTTTTTCTTTAATCACAATGCTTCGCGATTGGTTAACAAGAACCTCTTAGTCCTTTCGAAGTAAAACCCAAACCAATCGGGTAACCTCCAAACAAACGTCTCCTGGGATCGACTGGTTTGAGTTCTGATAAGATTCTTACGGTGGTTCGTTTTTGGTTACGATGATGTCTTTTGTTTTCGTGCTACAGGATATATGATTCTCAACTTTGAAAAACCTCTCTGATTACCATCAAAGACAATCCCTTTTCAAGATCGTGACGACATGCCGCACAATTTGACACAGATGTACGTACTGTAATTTATCCTACTTGTTGACTGCTCGAACGCCAATAAAAGACAGCCACCGCCAATTACCAATCGCAGCCGCAAATGTATGGGATGATTACCGTCAAATACGTACACGGAAGAAAATAACTATTGTTTCTAACGGCAAATATATGTATTGTTGAATTGATTAATGCTTATAGTGACCGTCAACCCTTACACGATTGCAGATCGTCTCCCTGTGCTTTGAATAGGGGTTAGTATGAAAGGTCAGTCTTATTTCTACAGTATTTGAAAAGTTATGTTGCTTTAATTGTTTAGCCGGTGTATTTCCCTTCATTTAGTGACACGAGAGCCCCACTGTTTGATTACTAAAAGCAAACTTGGTTAACCCACGCTTCTGGATGGTCTTCAATTTTTGAGGGATGCATTCCTTTGCTTGTGGGTGACTTGCTATGCTGGAAACTGGCGGTATTGATTAATGATTGCCTGTGGGTTTGTTTAACAGATGAAGGAGGTGTATCTTGCTCTTCCATTTCAACGGCTTGCTCTGCCGATCCAGGGTGGTCATGGCGAACTTGGGTGGAGTTGCTTAGAGTTTCTCGAGGAGTTGCGTTGGTGGAGTTTGTGGCATGACTGTCTAGATCCTCTTTATTATCCACATTTGCAGTTCTCACCAATCTGAAAGGAGAGGAAACAGTAGGAAAATCACGTGATTTTCTATCCAGCGTGAAGCACATTGCCTTGAAGTAAGCAGCCCCTAGAATGTTAGGTCCGAGATTTTTTAATAGCACCTCCACTTAGTCAGAAATTAAAACTTAGTAATGACAACTTGAGTAATCAACCACTTTGCCCTCGACGTCCAAACCCTTGACTTTTTCTTCCTCTTAATCGAAATGCTGTAAAATTTCCTTCAAAGGAATTCCTCGTTAATTTTTTTTTGTGGTAATTTTGTATTTAAGGCTCTATTCGTAGCTTACACCAGCCGGAAAACTAGCTAGCGTTGACTACGTAAATACTTAGTATATATCTAAATGTTAGTTGTTTTTGTTTGACAGTTTTTATCCAAAGTTAAGTCTTAATTACAATTTGTTGTTGTCGAAATCAGCATGACTTCTCAATCACTAAACTTTGTGCTTGAGTGTCTTCAACAATGTCATTTTTAAATTAAAATTCAACGAATGTGCTTGAACCGAAGAGTGTAGAATGACACGAGCTGTAGGGTTGTGACTATCCTAATGGCTTGCTTCCAAAACCACATAATCTTAACCTCGATTTGCTACCCCCTACGCACCAGAGATTCCAGAAAGATAAAAGCTATCTGGGAGAGTCCTGGATTCGATAATTACGAGGTATCCGAAAGGTTCAAGCTAATGTTGTTGTTTCTTTTTTACATTTTAGAAAATTGTAACGAGAATAAATGCCCCCAGAACCAGACTCAGTTGCATTCCAATAAAACCGTTCATAAATACCTTTGGTTCCTCTTACAAACCATTATAAAGATAGCAACAAGAGCAATGAACACGATTCCTCCCACGGAGGCGCCAATAATGAGGCTCGTTGGCTTCGATTCTTTGTCTTCTTTTTCATCTTCGTTGTTTTGTTGGATTTTGTCTGGAGTAGTCTCTACAGGTTCAACACTATCTATGGTGCTGTCCATAGATTGTCCAATGCCTGACATGTCGCTTTTTACGATGTCTTGTAAGACGTCTTTGTTAACCACGGTGCCTCCGGACACCCCTTGTGGAAGGCTCAAGTAGAAGGCTAGCAAGGTGATTTCAGGGTCGTCAGGCGACTCTTTGGGATACCCAGGTAAGATATGCACCATATCTGGCGTAAATGTCACACCTGATGACCGCCTTCGGCGAGATCTTTAATACAATGAAAAATGGAGTCATTATTAACAGCCAAATGTATGGGAAGGTGCGTAATAAGTGGTCGCACTAGCACCACTCTTTGTAATTGGCTTGTAAGTGAATTTAGTCAATCTGAGTGGCTATATATTTGATAAAATTTGCTTGTAATTATATTTCACATAGAATGGTTTGTCATTACTAGTAACCATGTCTTAGTAAAACTAATACCAAAATTAAAGGTGTCTAAAAAAGCTTCGACAGTTTTGCGGGCTTATTCAGAGATTGGTTACAGAAGAAAATACAACAGTTTACGTTCGCAACTTATGAAACATTACCGAGTGGTGACATTGACGAACCTACAATTGTAGGCTTTGATTAATAGTTCGTTTATTTCAAGGCATTAATGATTAATAATAGTAATTGAACAGAGTGGAGTGCAATTTGGTCTGAAATATCATACGCGTGGTTTCAAAATCGAACGAGCGCGCAGCGCGAGTCTGATTTGAAATCACAAGTATGATTTCAGACCAAAATTGCACGACACGAAGTTCAATTACCACTTTGTTACACCCATTTTGAAATCACATAGTTTTTGGCAATACTATGGAAAAATTCACTGCCTGACGGGTGAATTCCACGTTAAATTTTACTTGAAAAACCGATATCGTACGAATCGCGAAGCGATGAGTGCGATATCGGTTTTTCAAGTGAAATTTAACGTGGAATTCACCCGTCAGGCAGTGAATTTTTCTTGAATCGCATAGCCAAAGCCATTCCCTGAGGGAAACCAAACGTTTTGTATTTTTGTGAGCCGCGCCAGTGCGCAAACTATGGAAACCTTTTCAAAGTTAGGTGTCAAGATCTAGCGAATAGGAAACAAGATATTTTTAGAACGAAAAGCACTTTTATTTCAAACTCGTGGAGAAAGCAGTGCCTCACATTTTACAATCTTCAGCAAAAAAGATGAAAGTACAAAATAAGACAAAGACGAAGATTTTATAGAAAAAATCTTTCATTCAATGAATATCTTGGATTTGCCTGCTATCATACAACAGGCAAAATGTGGCGCCGACAATCAACAACTGAAACCGGCGCTCATGCAAGAGGAAAACTTCAAGCGTCCGGTATTAAAATCTGACAAGATATATACAAAAAACTGGTACGTGCTTTACAGTTATAAAAAATGCATAAAAAAATATGATGATTAACACTGGAATTTCTCAGTAAACTACTACGAAAATAGCTCAAAAAAGCTTAAAAGTCAGCATTTGAACTGTTTTTCTTTCATTGCAGAAAGTCTCTTGTTGGTGTCACGTTGAACTGAAAGTTTATGGAAATGTTTACTGGAGAATTAAAAAAAGTTACTCCAGTAAACATCCCGCCAACTGCCCCTGCCATCAGGTTACTAGAACGACTGCCACGGTTATTAGTAGCTACTGTGTTGCTTGGCGGGGCTGAGCTGTTGACAACAATCTCCCGTAAAGCATGACTTGAATCGCTGTTGGTAGTCTTCGTGCTTGGGTTGAAACCGGCCAACTTATTCGACATTCGTCGCTGTTTTTCCAGAGGATTATGGTTGTAGCTGGATATGGATTCCGGATTGGCGTGGCCAGTCACCTCTGATATCTCCAGTGGGTCGAAATCATCACGGAGCGTTTGAATGACTGTTTTGCGACCACTCGAATTTGTGAATTTGCCGTCCAGGGAGGCAATGGACGCAATACTCTGCATCTGCTTTGCCAATGTATTTCTACCGATTGAAACCATCTTGTACAAGACATTGGATTTTGGGCTGTCAACTGGACTGAGGTAGAAATTTCCAGGAACGTTATCGCCCTTCGGACGATGGCCAACGTACTCGATAAATGCTCTGTGCGGATTTCGCTCTCCACCATCCGTCCTCCAAATCTTGTTGTTACACTTTCTCGCCCGTTTTGTCGCAGTCGGTTCTTCTCCCTGGCGGTTCTTGGTTTCTCGCTTGTTGTGTTCGATGTACTGCTCTGTCACGGTGAAATCAATTAGTTGACAGTCATGTTGTTCTTTAAATCCTCTCATTCCTAAGTGCGTGACTACCTTGTTCCCCCAAACCAGATGGGGAAGAGAGCGAGGATTTTGAAGGCCGATTGCACCTAACGACCACATCTTTTCAATATCTTCTGTTTCAACTGGTTGAGCGGCATTTGGTTTGTTGCCAGGACCTTTTTGCTTCAAATCTTTTTCTTCGTGGATAGCATCGTTGAAACTTCTTTAAACTCAGTGGCTAAAGATTTTTCGAGGTCGAAGTTGTTTACTGCCGGTGGACATGGACGTTCCAGAAAATACCTTCGTAAACCATTGCGGTAAGTTTGTAATGTTCCTGGTTCATATTCTTTGCCTTTGTTTTCTTTTGTCGTCTGCCTTATTTCTAGAAAGAAGTGCTTGAGAAGCTGCGGTGCTTCTTGCTTTGAAATTGCATCCAGATCAATTTGCATTGTTTGCCGTGTTTTTCCTGGAAGGAAGACTGCAAACGACGTACGGGTGTACTTGTGCTCTTTTTAGTGTTTTTTGAAACCATGTTGTTCTTAAAAGAGACCAGTTCGTCATCTGTATAGGTAACAATGGTTTGCTTTTCCGGTATAAATGCTTGACTCTTTTCGGCATGGATACCTGTTTGGTTTTTCGCGACGCTTGTTTGGTTTTCCGCGGCAACAACTGTCGTTTGGCTTTCTTCCCTCGTCTCTGCCATTTTGTTTTTTTTCTTCAATGCGTTTTCTCGTACTTTTCACTTCGAAATTTGGCAGACATTCATTTTTTGTAAATTCATCCATTTCCACTGAGGTGATATTTTTGTAGCACGAGTTGCATATTTGTTTTCACGACAGCAACTCGACTTGCGACTTACGTCAGCAATATCCCTTCATGCACAAGTGCAATTCCACGCTAAATACCCTCTCTTCGATAGCCAATCAGACCACGAGTTCACCTTTAGCTATGCGATTCTGACATTTATTTATCCGCATCAGGAAACTCGGTTTTTAAAAAAGCGGAACTGGAAATACTCCTACATGAATTATGCAAATATAATGTCAGGTGACCAAACTCAGTCGAGCGTAAGCAAAAACAGTTTTTCATCAGTCATTCAAAGTTGTCACAGCAGATCAGATCCATTACATGTAATCTCTCAAAAAGCCATGTACTGGGAAGTAAAACCAGGATGGAATGCTGGAAATCCAGCAGGCTCAAATGCAGGATTGTAACCCATTGCCTGATACATCTGGTTCTTTTGTTGGATGTTGGGAAAAATGACGAGGAGCTCGTTTAACGGCAATCACTTGATTTGAGGCGGCCTCATCTGCACTGTTTTGGCTGACTTTTGAGGATAATGTCTAGCACTATTTTGGCTCTAAGCTTTGCTGAATCCACTCATTCCTTTCTCTGATTGTTGTATGTAGTCATCAAAAGAAGATTGCCGTGAATGGCCAGTGATTTCACAGATGACATGGCGCGGCTGACCGGATTTCTTCAGTTTGGCGACTACTGTTTTACTCATGCTGTGATTCGTAATCTTCTTGTTAGTCATAAGACGGGAAGCCGTGGAATTCATGATGTTGCCGATTGAGACTTGAGCTCTACAATATCTTTGTTTGAAACTACAGGAAATCTTGAAACGTCTGGTTCTTTGTCTTGTTGGGTTGTTTTTGCTGTTTTAATTTTGGCTACGGCGGACTCGAGACCGCGCTGACCGCGCAGAACTGCAGCAATAGTTGGAGGAAAGTCGGCTACCGTTTGATTAAAACTGACAATAAAAGTTGGAAAATTATCTGATGGTAATTGTTCAGCCGCAAGGAGGTCATTGTCGTCGTTTTAAAACTGTAGGTAGCTGAATTCATCCATTTTCCTGGAAAGGGAGAACTGGACAGCGGACGGCAAACCTTCCCCGAAAAATGATTTTTTTTGCCCAATATTATTTTACAATCTGACTGGCTAGTACGGATAAGTCATGAAACTTGATTGGTTAGTATTATTTCATTTTCATTTTGATTGGCTTAAAAATGATGCGATTTAGAACGAAAAATAGTGCGATTCGTGAATAAATCGCATTGTTTAGAGCCAATCAGATTGCAAGGATCACCAGTGATTTCAAAATGGGTGTAATAAAGTGTGTTATTTCCATTCATGCGTTAACGATGGAGTGTGTTAGTTTGCCTACCTTGTTTGTGCCACTTGGCATTGCGCCACATCCACAGCACAGTGTTTGGTAGCTGCACTTGCAACTTGTGTTTTGAATGCATCCTTCATTTTCTGCCACTGTATCAAATAGCGGAGATCACTCAAATGAGGCTTTTAAACCAAAAAGGTCACTTGTACTACCATCAATTTATTATCAGTGACTGAATGACTTTGCACGTGGACATGAGCCAAGTCAGAGCATAGGAATAAAATTGATTATATCCTCATAAAACAAAAAAATGGAGAACATCTATAAAGATTGCCAAGACGTTTCGTGGTGCGGACTGTGGCTCAGACCACGAGCTGGTGTCAATAATGTTGAAGCTGAAAATGGTCAAAATAAAGACAAAGGCAATACCAGTGTGCTATGATACAAGTTGTATAGGCTTTGAATTCGCGGTTGAAAGAACAAATTCTCTCTGCTGTTGCGGGACGTTGAGGAAAAGGACCCTGAGGAAATAGCCGAATCTGAAAAGACGATTCTGATTGAGTCAGCTAAAGATGATTTTCTAAACAGGAACATGGATTTTGCAGCAAACTCTTGATCATTAAGATTGTAGAAAGGAGGCCGTTGAAAGGAAAGCGTAATGAAGTCAGCCAAAGAAGATACAAAGAACTATCTATTGATATTAAAGTGGCATGTAGGCAGGACAAGAAGAACTGCATCATAGAGTCGCACCATGCCCATAATAACTCACAAGAAATGTTGAGAGAGATAAGTTCTGTGTTAAAGAAGTTCCAGCCACAATTGAGAGTTATCAAAGACAAGAACGGGACTATTCTTACGGAGAGTGAGGAAATTAAACTACAGTGGAAAGAATGTTGTGAGGACATGTATAAGCGCACTGAAGACACGGAGGAGGAATTAGAAATTGAGCTTGTGGAAGATCCGAATAGTAGACAGCCGCTGAGGGAAGAGGTAGAATTGGCAATTTGGGAAGTCACCAGGGTGCGATCTCATCACAGCCGAGTTGGTTATTAAAGCAAGTGGAGAACCCGGGGGATCGATGTCTACCACCATATATGTACGAAAATCTGGCACCAGGAAAAATGGTCAGAAGAATGGAAAAGATCGATTTTTATTCCAATCATGTTAAAAAATAATTTAGAAAAGACTAGAATCAAAACTTGAAGAAGTGAGTGCAACACAGGCAGGTTTCAGAAAAGGTTCAGGGACAAGGCGTCACATCTTTAATTTGCGAACGATAATCCAGAAGTGCAGAGAGTTTAATAAAGATTTGTATATGTCCTTTATAGACTATTCGAAGGCGTTTGACTGTGTATTGCACTCTCAACTTTGGGCGACTTTAACCCAAATGGGGTTTCCAGAGGGAGAGAAGATTAATTAAGGAACTCTACAAGGGTCAGGAACCGGTAATACGCACCAATTGCGAAATCACGGAATGGTTCAAAATTGAAAGGGGTGTCAGACAGGGATGTATCTTGTCACCGTATCTGTTTAATATTTATACAGAAGACATCATGAGAGAGGTTGAGGAAGAAGGGAAAACAGTTAATTTTAACAAGCTGATTCAGAATATACATGACCAGAAAATCAGAGATTTGCGCTACGTGGACGATATCATCTTGCTGTCCCATGATACGAGCGGATTATCGCATCTAGTTGAATCAGTAGACAAGCATAAAAGTGAGAAATGCTTGATGTTAAATCCAGAAAGGACCAAGTTCATGAAGACCGATAAATCAAAGGAAGACTTAGATTTAAAAGTTGATAGTGAAACCTTGGAATGTGTTCCTAAATATGTCTAGTTGGGATCTACAGTATCTGGAGACGGAGATGGAACAGACGAAATAAGAAGGAGGCTCGCTATGGCAATAAACAAGAGTCGAAACTAGAATTTTTGGGGAATGGTCAAGATCCCCAAACCAAACTAAGAATTGTTAGAGCATGCGTTTTTCCTATAGCTACATATGGCTGTGAAGCGTGGACACTTAGAAAAACAATTTTAAAAAGAATTACCGCTTTTGAAATGAAATGTTACAGAAAAATTCTAAAGATTTCGTGGACGGAACGCCGATCGGTCAATTAGGGATGAACTCTAAGTAGAAGATCAATGGTTAGAAAACTTTGTAAAGAAACAAAAGCTAAAGTATTTTGGTCATCTGAAAAGAAGCGAGGGCTAGGGAAAAATCATCCTAGAGGGAAAGATGGAAGGGAAAAGAGAAAGGGGAATGTTCAGAAGACAGTGGGAAAGGGAAATTCTGGACGCTTTCGACATGATAATAACAGAGGTTGGTCGATGGGCACTTAACAGAAGTCGTTTCCACTGCGAGGTCGAAGATGCGACGTCTATTAGGATAAGCAGTTAGAGAGAGACTGAATGACAGCATGGACGCCTCATTTGACAAGTAAACCAAACAAAGATGATAAAAAATGCAGTATCTTGGCCACAAAAGTGAGGGCTGGAACGGCACTAGGGCAAATGAAAGCCCTTTTATTTGAAGACAATACCTTTTTGATGTCCAGGCCGCTAACCCGCAGCATGACAGCGGATTTGTTTTTCTGCTCAAGTGATGGCGTTTGAACTGCAGAGGTACTGTTCTCGGACGTCGTCGGGGGATCTGTGGTCGTTTGGGGCTCAGTGGTGGTGCGATTACTTGATCCAGACGTAGGTGCTGCTGAAATATATTACACTTTGGACATGAGTATGCAAAAAGGAACTTAAGTATAGACAGGTTAGAAGAATAGCAATGGCAGCAAGGAATACGACGTCGCTATTAACCATCAATACACAATGACGATAATTAAGTACGCAAACGCAAACACGTCCCCTAAATTACATCAAAACGTTTCATGCTGAAGCTTGTTTAGTTATTTTCTTTCAAAGAAACCATCGCCTTTGACTTGTATGACAATAAATTTTCTTCATCGTCATCGGCACCGTCGTCGTTATCGTCATAAAGAATGTGACGTAAATAATAATCAGGAATGGAATTTACTGGAATTACCTACACAGAAGCCACAGGTCTTTCGACAGTTTTGCATTGACCAGTTAAAATGTTGCATGCAATAAATATAAACATTGTTAATGGAGGAACTGTAAAAATAATTAAACAATGCTTAAAAATGCATTATATATAATGAGATGCAGATTATTAGTCTGCTCTACTGGAATATTATTTGTGTATTTTTGCAGTAGGGTATACATATATACGATAATTGTTTGCGCTGCCGAATCTGATATATGACAGTCATTTATTTCAAAAAGAGAAAAAAATCAATTGAATTTTCTGTTATTTCTATCCTCCCAGAGATAACAGTTAGCGCAAACATTTGCAGCCAACTGAAGAGAGGAAGTATGCTATCGAAAGTATTACGTTCCGTGTTCTATCATAAATACCGCCAATAAACATCTTTATTCATTACTATGACATTACAAAGTAAACGAAATGAAATAAATAGCCACCCGAATGTAGCAAAGCTAATCGAGTCGGGTGGTTTCAGATAATATTAAAATGCAACAAGAAAGTTGGAGATGAAAATTACAAAGAAATTACAATATTATTAATTTAGAAAAGTGAAATCGATTCAAACAAATATATGATTACAAGTAACAACGACGCAAATAAAGTAAGTTAAAGTACGTATAGTTTACAGGAGGTTCAGTATTAATGTAAATAAATAAATATTGAAAGTGCTATTTTAGTTCCATAAATCCAGCAGTCATTCCAGCAACAATGTTTTTTTTTAGAGTCATACTTGTTTTCATTATTGAGTAATTTTAACAAAAGTGCATGGACGTTTTTGTTAAAAGACCTTTTAGGCAAGGAGCGCAAGCAACGTGGAAAATTATTCCAAACTTTAGGCCCAAGTCTTGAAAATGAAGAAAGTTGTTGATTAAGCCTTGATTTGTTGACATGATAATTACCGGCATTAGAAACCAATCGAGTGGGTTTGCTTATTAGATTATAAATTTGAGTACTGGTAAAATCAAGGTATAACCGAAATTTGTTGAATTCCAACGAAAAAGAAAGACTTCTCTTTAGTTGCCATACCGTATTCTGAATGCAAGACTAGCTAATGTAGGAAAAGCATGTGACATCTTAGCTTATTCAAAGCTACTCTTTTTATGATCAAGCAACATCCGATTTTCCAGCGGTGCAAAGAGTGCAAAGGACCCGGTATATGTAACGCCCAGGGCGGCTGAGGTTACGCCGCATCAGAAACGATTAGGTGCGCAAACCAGGGGTTCAAACACTAAGCTTTACCAAATTCAAAACGTGTATTAAATATGTTTTCCTAAATCGGAATCCTGCGCAATTGTTAGAAAGAACGGAAAGCAAGTCATTGCGGTTTTCTCAGCAAAGCTCTTTAAAATAAAAATTACTTTAGAAAAACTGACATTGAGTGGACTTACCAGACACAAAATATAAACCTAAGTCAAATCCTTTTCTTGTAACGCTACCGTCTGACCGAAACCTGAAATCAACGTAGCTCCCAGCCACAATAAGGCTAAGTCCACTTCTTACACCACAGTACGTGCCAATGACCTGGTTTCTATCATTGGTAATCTGTAAGTAGTCATAACTAAAAGAAAAGAAGGGAACGAGAGAAAGCGTGCCATTAATTCAAGTAAAAATTATTACAAGCACTAACAGATATCTCTGCGGCACAACATAAACCGGCATCTCGTGATTAACTTCAAGTGGCTGGCTCATGTTTTGGTAAATCAGACGGCAAATAAATGAAAAGGTATAGTTGTTTAGGGCTTTCCTTCATCTGAACCCGGTCGAAATTTTAAATAAGGGCGGTTCGTATTTGTCATCTTTTCTTTTCTCTTTCAGCAGTAAAATGGATGTGAGTGATGTATATGAAATGAATCATATATATGAACTGCGGAAATGAAATCAAATGAAGACTGATCCTCGCAGTTGTGAATGCAATTTTATTATATGGAGGAGAGTGTTTTACTGGGAACTAAACCACTCGTAGATTCCATACGCCACTTCATCCGGGACCCGAGTGGCGTATTTTCCGTATGTCACCTTTGTGAGTGTCGTATCGTTCAATGACGTCACGATTCCCGCCTTTTGCTTTTGTTGAATTGGTTTCTCGGGTCGCGTTTGTTTAGTCTCCAGTGTGGCAAGAACAATATCTCAGTCGTTCGCTTCGCTCCCTCGTGAGATATTGTTCTTGCCACTCGAACATAAAATTCATATCTTCTCGCCACCGGGTAATATCCTCTATATATTGTGCTGTGAATGTAATTAGTAAAATGGATCGCTCTCTGGGAATAGTCAGTGAGTCTTTACAGTGGCTGCTGGAATCTGAAAGAAAGTGAGAGGTGACGGCAAGTGTAATAAAGAAAACATAAAAAGTGGAGAAGATACTACACTAGGCGTTGACCTTGAGAAATTAGGCGTAGAATTGGAAGTAGTGAGACTTCTTAACGAAGTTGAAACGAGACATGTATGCCCCGGCCCTCAATAGTCTAGAAAGAATCAATGAAATCTTTGCAGCTTCAGGATATGGTTTCATATTTTAGTATTTCTTGCCAAAAGTTCCCTCGAACATGTTGTAAACCTTCGTAGATTTGACACAATGTAGAGCAAATGGTTTATTAAAAAATGATACTTCGAAGCATTTGATTAATTGCAGTCAACAGCAGGATTTTTAATTAATCGAGATAACAGTCAGAAATGGGAGTAGTCTTTACCATTCAAGTCTGTGATCTTTCGTCTGATAAGAACTGGATAAATTCACAAAAACAAGACACTTGTCTTGACATATGAGTTCAGGCCACATTAGGTTTCAAAACATTCATATCCGGCCGTACTAACACCCTCCTTTATGCCTTTGATTCAGCATGTCTTTGTACTCACCTGCAAGAGTAATGGCTCACCAAAGAGAAAAAGTAAAAGTAAATGTTAAGGTCCTTGTTGCATGGAATAGGCACCCGATACACACAGCTCATGGAGTTTGGATAGTTGGACGGATATCTTGGACTCCTCAGTCTGTTGTTTACTACAGAACCACAACCTAACAAAGAAGCAAAATGGGAAACTTAAAGAAGCATATCTACATGTAAGTTGTACATTAATTCATAACCAATAATCTAACCACGTCACTTCTAAATACCACAACAGTGCACCTAATTTCTTAATATCAGCCCTCCTCACTAACCTCTTGCTTTTAAGATTATCCTTTCTCACGTTTTTATGTGTTAGCTATGGTTCTGTTTTTCTCTTTCTAGTTTAATTTAACATAATTACGTACTTAATTTAACATAATTATGTACTGACAGACCACCAATAGCATCAGGACATCGTTGACCAATCCGGCTACAGAATTAAAACCACCTACTGACGTCATACAAATCCCTTGACTCTGGTGTTGAGTTCCGTTCAGGTTGTCGAAATGCCAGTCAATGTCACCACAGACACTTATTCTCGGGACTGCACTCAACCGGACGATCGTACCTCACTTATATTATGATATCATCCCTGGGTTCAAAGCATTTACGATTTTTATAGTTAACCTATTTGTGGCTCTAATTCTCACGCTTTGTTTGGTTATCGTTATATCCCTCTCATGGACAGTAGCAAATTTAGAAGCCACGTCTTACGATTGAACGAACGGCAGCTCTTGGACTAACCTGACAAGTTACTGGTGTATCGTCTTTGAAATGTTTCTTATTTTAAAGGTGAGCTAAAAGTGAATAGCTGTAGTTTCATGAGGGCAAAAAAGAGCAAGTGTTGAAACTTGTTTCATCCGATTGCAAGTTAGACGTATTTCTCTTTTGTTCACGCAAATTGACTAAAGGCACTTACTTGCAGATGATGATGTCGGCAATGGGGTTGCAACTGGTGAGGGAAGGGGAGCACTTGTCATCTTGCTTATAATCCACGACTTAAGGTTCCGTACGTTTGCGTACACCGTCGGTTTTCCGGTTGCGGCGCAAGGTAGGCCACCCCAGCTAGTAACTCCTTCAAGATACCACTGATTGTTGAACTCACAAACTAGTGGCCCTCCACTGTCACCATGACAGGCTCCCACACCTCCACGGCTTCTACCAACACACAGCATGGAGCTGTCCACTTTCCCAGAATAGTACAGTGCGTTACACCGTTGCCAAGATATCATTGGGAGATTAACTTGCATGAGCTCTGTTGGTTGTGGACCATAGTAATAAAGTGTTCCCCAACCACTGATCCAACATGTTTTGTTGGGTTGATCGAAAGGAAGTTGAAATTTCTCATTCGAAAGGCATACGAGTCCAACTCCATTTCCCAGTTCAGCTGGTCTGGATAACTTAAGAAGGGCCACATCGTTGCTCCATCTCTTAGGTGTGTAATAGCTTTCGTGTTGGATTTTTTGAGTAACGTCAAAATCCTGTTCTGTACCAACTGAAGCAGACAATCTATAATGCGCTCCCAATCTGAAAAAAAGGGAGATGGATTAGCAACGGTTATTGAACGTGCCTTTTTAGTGTTAATCATTGCGGCACTCTCTCTCTCTCTCTTAGTGTAGCTTGAGCTGCCCCAGGTTACAGACAAAATGTCATTAAAATGTTCTAAAGAAACCAACTGTGTAAAAATCATGCATTTTACCTCACTTTAACAGATGAGGGAGACTTTCCAGACACACAATGGGTGGCTGTCAAAACCCATTGTGGGTGAATCAAAGATCCTCCGCAAAACTGTTTCCCATTGACATCGCGTAGCATTGCCTGCCAAGGCCAACTGTTGACTGTTGCAACTGTACCACCCACGATCCGACTACTACCACTTGGCCGATAGCCACATGAAACTGAAATAGGGAGGAGACAGATAAATGTCTGATAAATAAATGATTGATTAAATGGAGAGGGAGAGGGAAACGGGGAAATGAGATGAGATTACATAGGTGTGATTTGACAGGATAACCTCATGGCCAGATAGTCAGTAAGTTGGTTTTCACGAGTTTGCAAATAACTATAAACACATGAATGATGCCATGACTCAAACAAAATAAAAATGGATACTGTACAGAACAAATGGATTCCATTTGCCAGAGCGTGTGTACTCTGATAACGGACTGAGGGAGGACGTCAAAACGTGGTAAGTCACTCGTATTTCTTTGTGCTTACAATGCCGCACATAAAAGTCATCCTAGAGTTATCCCCCTGGGGGGGGAGGGGGGAGGTATACTCTCTTGTATGGGCTATATCGGTATATGCAATATAGTAGGTAGGTAGGGAAAATTCCAGATTTTGGTCTGTAAGGGTTTCAAGAAGCGTGCTGCAAACCCCCATCCAATTTTTTTCTAGAAGTCCCCACCCCCTCTGGGGCGTTATCTGAAGTTGAAGATGAAATACACTTTCCTTTTAGCTGTGCTAAATACTCAATTTTTAGGAACACATTTTATAGCAAAATATAAAAAAAAATTACCTACTGAATATCACCCAACTATCTCCTATAGAAGCTACCAAGGAATTAATGAATTTTCCTGACTATTTTGTTAATATTGAATTGACGAAGTTCATTCTATTTTGCTTCGATTCTCGTAATAATATATTATCTAAATAAGACTGATGTATCTTTAGTTTTTTCCTTTCTTATTACATTATTATATTGTTCTTGTTAAGATACCTGCTTTTGCAATACTGTATGAAGTTATGGTCATGCAAATAAAGCTACTTGTTGTTGTTATTTCTAAATAGCGATGATAACTCCCATGCTGCTCTTAAAAGTATCTGAACACACAGAATCAGAGGATACCGTTTGCAGTTTATCCTGCTGGTAAGTAAACGTTGGTTGCTAAAAGAAAAATAATTTCTTGCAGCCAATATATTCCTCACTTTTCTTTGTCCTAGCATCTTCAGCTACGGTTCTGTACGGTTGTCCTGTTTCTGCTATCCCAAACACCTGCACTGTATAGTTAGATGACGGTTTCAGTCCAGTCACTTCCGTGGCAAGTTCGCGACCATCTGTCATTTTATGAGATAATGCACTGCCGTTGTTCATGTTTAAAAAGGCGATGTAGTGGCGAACTTGGCGGTTCAGGAAGATTGTAAGGTTTGTCCAACGAATATGTATGCTTGAAAAGCTCGTATTTTCGACTGTAACTTTCCAGCCAGACAGCAAAGGAGCTATAAGACAAAATGAAATATAGACTTGGATATAAATTACTCAATTACTACGCACCGGAGACGTTCCTGAAAAAAAAAAACAAAACAAAACAAAACAAAACAAAAAAGATCCTAGCGCAAACGTCCCAAAAAAACCGAGGTTCTCAATGATGAAAAATATGAAAGAAAGTCTGACTTTAATTTATGCGTGGAAATGCCTTGCATGAATGTGTTAACTGAAGACTCAAAGAACATTATCAAAACGTTTTTGTAACAAACACAAACATAGAATGAGGCGAGTTACCCTATATATGTTTGGGTTATGCCCAATACTGCTATTTTGCGTCCATAGATTGTGTCACGTTACTAAGGCTGTTTTAGAAATAACTTTTAATTGATGCCGGAGAAAATTTCATGCTGATTTATTGCATTTACAAGTACAGTACTTTGAGATTTGGTCCGGAGACCCAAAGTATAAGAATTCCCAAAATGTTATAACACCGGCACTTTCACTTTACTTAGCGTATGGTTTCAATACAAAGGTTTGATCCCAATGACCCTGATCTCTTTAACCGTCAAGAAACTGAAATAACATAGCAGTGGGTCTAGTTTCGACATCCTTGCTTACTTCTCTTTCATTTTTCTCGCATAGTTCTTTGATACAATAAAGTGCGCATGTTGATACAATAAAGCTGCTTACCTGAACTGAGACCACTTCTAAGAACCACGTACCGTGCTTTCGTACTCCTTTGCAATTGGTTAAGGTAAATGCTAACGGTGATGTTGTCTGATCCAAGGAATGGAACCTCTATTATTAAACCGCGTTTGAAGGAGGAACAACTATTGTAGTGATACTGCAAAGTCGCGTTACCGTCGAAAATCTTGACGTACTCACTACAGAGATAAGAAAAGTAAAACTCCTAAAATGTACAACTATTTCAAGGGTATTGTTATGCCTTAAAAGATTCCAAAAGATTGTAGTGGATTATTACTTGACGACCTGGTATGTTTGAAAAAACTCTATTACCTTCCCTCTTACGTCCCATGCCACCTACTAGTATGCGCTACAGACACTCCTACAGTAAAAAATCAACTTGAAAATTGAAGTACCTGCGATGACTAAAGTTAATAAATGGTATTATGAATAAGGCGACAGCTTGAGGGATACCAACATTCCCAATTGTCCAATGACAGTGTAAAGCATTGTAATCTGCTTGCATCACATCTATCAAGCCAACTGATTGGTTAACAGTCATAAGGCAAACTGAAAGAAAGACAGTAGTGGTGTGTAGTGAATATTGTTGATTGTTGGTATGTGAATTGTACACTACTGTAAGAAACGGGATGGAATGGAACGTTAAAACAGTGACATTTCCTGCACTTGAGGAACTTTCATGCCATGGAAGTTGTGAAATATTGGAAAATATTCGGAAAATTTTGTACGCATTGGAAAATTTGTTAACGATAAATTTTTATGTTTTGACGTCTGAGTGGTTTACTTTTCTGTTTGTTTGTTTATAAAGTATGTGTTCCTGTTTATTCACGAATGTTATGATCTATTTGCGATTCAACAGATGATACATTATATAGATTTTTTTCTCTTGGTTTACTGGGTTATGTTGGATTTGAATCTCACGGTATTGATTATTGCTCTTCCCTCTCTCATATGTGCACTTCACACACAATACCATATTTCACTTGAGCATTACGATGGTGGCCATTTTGTTAATTCAGTTTTTATTACGATGGACGTTGATACCTTCACAAACTTGAAACGCACCACTGAAGCTAGTGACCAATCCATCATTTTCAAACCTCAACTCTAACGTACTCAGTGAAGCTAGTATCACCTACCTGTAGTCACGTAGTAGCGGAAAGAGCGTGGTCCGACTCCTTTGGAAGTAAATGCTGCCACAGAAACATCGTAGCGTTGTCCCGGCATTAGTCCCGTGAGAGTTACATATGTAGCGTTAGGATTGGAAATGGTTTTACTACTTGAACTGGATTCGGAAGGATTCGAGTAGTACGCAGTTTTTCTGAAGTATACTTTATACCCCAACAACCGCCCATTGTGATACTGGCGTGGAAGGGGATTCCATGTGACTTTGATTCTGGTGGATTCGACATCTGTAAGGGATATATAGCTTGGTGCCCTGCTGGGAACTAAAAGGAAACAACAGCAAGAAAAACGTACATTCAAATTATTCAAATTTAATAGCAATAAGGAAAATGGAATGTTGGTGGCATAAAACAAATACCCGTATTTCAGATAAATTCGGATATTGAGTCGAAATGGTACAAATGAGTCACCAATGTATTGGAGCATTGGTTGGTTTATGGTCCAAGTATCGAGTGGTTTCTCAATGTGTCGTAATGTTTTCTTAGATAGAAAACCAGGACCAACTTGGCCCATGTAAGCGGAGGTGTCGACATGTGGGTGGATGGCACATTATTGACGAATCAATTCATTGATGGATGAAAGACGGTTATGCCAGCATGTTTGCAACAACTTACCACTTTCGTCTGTCCAAGCTGCAAGCTCATTATTTTTGTAAAAAGTTCCTTGCTCATCTACCCCGACGACGCTGAGACGGTATTCAGTATATGGGGAGAGTCCAAAAAACACATCAGAGAATGTTTGTTCCGATCGGATGTTGCCATTCAATGTAGTACCATTGGTGGTTTTGATAACAACAATGAAGTGAAGAATTCGTTGACCAACCACTTGTGTCAAATTTTGCCAAGAAATCTGTAGGCTTGTTGTAGTGGTGTTGCTAATAAGTGCACTCCAGTTGGCAACTAGTTGTGCTGAAAACGATAATGATAAAAAGAAACGTTTAAGCGTCTTTAGCATTTGCAATAGCTCGTCAAATCTTCAATAATCATACTGAGGGACTGTGACAGAGGCAGAGACAGACAGTGACAGTGACAGTGACAGTGACAGTGACAGTGACAGTGACAGTGACAGAGACAGAGACAGAGACAGAGACAGAGACAGAGACAGAGACAGAGACAGAGAAGGTTACGTTGATGAAGAAGGTGACAATGGCAGCAACAATGGTACCTGGCCGGTGGTGACAGTTAACAGTGAAATTAAGTGTCATCGCCCTTGCATCAGGTGCTAGCAAAAAAAGTAATAAAAGTAATGGTAACTTTTACCTGATTGGAGACCTTGTTTTAAGATGCCAAACTGAAGTTTAAACCTGCTGTAGCGATATAGGTAAATCTGAACGGATATGCTGCCTGCGGCGTTTCCGTAGGGAGCCTCAACGAACGGCTTCTGAGGAGAATATGAATATCTGTAGCGGCTAAGAACTGTTCTGCCATTTCCATCGATGACCCTGATGTAATCTCTACGAATTTTAACAGAATAACTAATTACAAATTTCTCCACCATGTCACTTTTCTGGTATTGTAACGCATGTTAGGAGAAAAAGTCTCACCTAATATGTCCTTCTGATTACTGGTTTGGATGTCCTGCACAACTCAGCAAAGTACAGGAGGGTCGTGGGAGCGAGGTCATTACAATTGCTAAGTTCATGCAACAACGGCCTAGAAAATTATTTCTACGGAATTTGTTTTGAGAACTTATTAACTTCATCTGTTGTTTCTATGTCAAGGCATAATTTATTGCAAACACCAAAAGTCGCTTACCTTGAAGATCCCAAGTATAATTCTTGCAATGATACAAGAGCAACTGCCTGGCTTATGCCCACATTTCCAATTGCCCAGTTGCATCTCAGATAGCTGTAGGAGGATCTACGACCAACTTCTAACTGACCAAACGACTGATTCAAATTTCCTCCGCATCCTAACAAAGACGATAAGAGATGTTACAAATTAGCAAATTATTTCTTATCAAGAAAAAGCGGCTCAAATTCAAGAACAATAGGTGTAGTTATAGTTGATCGTTTTTGACCGTGTATGGTCAGAAACGATTTAGGCTATAGCAAAGACTTTCAAAATTCAAAATTTCCGATCAGTATTCACGCGAAAGACTTGAATTTTCAGCGAGACCGAAGTATGCAGCAATTTGCTTCCTGGGGGAGGGACAGAGTTATAATTGGCACGACCAAACCAACAACACTAGAGTGAGGGGAGAGCGAAAAGTTCGCGTGGCATACTCCAGCTGAGTTGATCGGATATCAATGCAGAAATGTAATAAAATCACTGCTTCAACAATCGCACTAGTTTAGTTCTCGTGGCTTTAAATGCGCTTCGTTCTGCGTAAGCAAAATTTTTGCTTCCGACGCATTCTCTGGCCGAGTTAATAGGCCATTTCCGAGTTCATGTCTGCCTCCTCTTCAAAGCGAGTCTAAGTGCGAAGTTTTTGTGATGGTAATTAGTTCTACTTTACATATGAATGAAAACTAATTTTCATAACAAAAACTTCGCACTTAGACTCGCTTTGAAGAGGAGGCAGACATGAACTCGGAAATGGCCTATTGTATAGAGCGTTTTCACATGACGTCACGGAGGCCATGTTGGTGTTTCAAAACAAAGGAACGGCGGCCATATTAGTGTACCAAGCTAACCCTCTGGGAATTGAACTATATTTTTATGCAAATACTTTCTTTTGTTTCATTAAACCAATATGGCCGCTGGTCACGTGAGTGAAAACGCTCTATATCAGCAAAGCACTTAAATAAACTGCTTCAAAAATTGCACTGGCAGAGTTCTCGCGCTTTTAATGTGCTTCTTTCTCAAAGAGATTCTTTCAAATCTCGCGCTGCAGAAATAATTGTTACGAAACTAAATTGTACTCTTTATTCGTTTCTCAGGCCCGGGTGAAAGTTTGTCGGCATGGTAAACGGAAGCTTAAATGAAACTAGCGAAGCGCTTAACTTCTTTCAACAACCGCATTGATTATGATTCTCTGATTCATCAGCGTTTTATTCCGAATAAAGCGTTTAAAATTCTAGACATTTTAACGAAATGAAACGTCGTCCATTTTTTCTTTCAAACCAGTGGGGTTGGTGTTTCGGTTTTTTCGGTTTTTTGATTTTAATTGGATATCCTTTGTAATTTCTGTTAATTGCGCTTTACATGCATATTGTCACTTTGTTGGTGTTTACATTCCGCACGCTTTGTCATTTCTCACTTTATGTTAATTTCGTCAGTTATATTAGTTCTCATAGCTTTTCGAATTCATTCACGCTGTGTTTCCCGTCCTGTCAGCATTGGTAAGCCTTTTCGTTGCCTTTCATTTTCCTTTCGCGTCTTTTTTCCTATTTTGTACGCTCTCCTTACGTTTGTTCTCACTTGTATTCACTTGTATATTTTTGCTCTAGATATTTACAACTAAAGAATAAATGTCAATACAATGCTGACGAAGTTTTGTTTCGGTCGCCCTCGCGCCGGAACAGTTGGTAAATTGAGACGAAAAGAGTGAACAATCGTTTGAAAAAAGTCATACCTCCGTTGTAAGTGTCCGACCCGCGTTGCCGGTTTGAAATTCAAAGCAAAGCAAACAATAGAAGGAAAAAGTCTAACCTTCATGGTTACTTAACGCAAAATTATCATAATACGGTGAACGGCTCGGGTTCCTTGAAAAAGTGAAATTGTAACGTGCAGTCTCAGCGAAGATGAGAAATTGAGAAAATGAAAATGAGAAAAACCTCCAAAGAGACTCGCGTGCACTTTCAACAGAATGTCGCGTTCACCCCCCAAAAAAGGTTTACTTCTTCAACTACAATGAGTAGAAGACAAAGGAACTTGAGTTATTGAAAATAGATTCTCGCAGGAACAATCTACCTCTCGCCCACCCCCTAATAACACCCGTTTTGCAGGCAGGACATTTCCGATCAATCCTGAAATCCTCGGCGTGGTCTCGGCAAAATTCACAACGCATCTCTTAAGACAACAGGGCTATTGTTTAAATCTTAATGAGCGAATTTAGGCCGGTACAATAGACCATTTCTTGTTACAAAATAAAATATAAAGTTCTCAGGTCACGTCTCCTTTATTTCTGTATCTTTTTGGTCTGGTTATAAGATTTCTTTTCTTCCCGATGTTGCTGTTAATTTACAATCGATTTTTAATTTTTGTCCTTATACGAGTAAGGAGTTCAAGAAAAACCATATTTTGCAGCCCATCATGAATGGCAACATGGAGGCACCATTTAAGAAATACTATTTAATAAGCAACTGTGAGTGAGTGCAAAATACTGTCTTAGTAGTACTTGTCTGTTAGCGTTGCATTTGTCCATGTTACGGTTTTAATAAAAACAAGAAGAATAGGAGTAATAGCAAGTGCGCCTTTGCAATACACGGTGAAAAGGTTTTTTTTTATTATTATTTTAACCTTTGTAATACCTGCTGTTATGTAGCGTGAGTAAGACTGTGGTCCCACGCCCTTTGATGTGTAAGCTGCCACATTTATTCTGTACTGTTGAGCTGCCTTCATACCTCTTAGTATCACCAGGTAAACATTAGCGCTACTTGTGTTAACGGATTGTCTCAAATATGAGTAATATGGGTATTCCTCATAGTACACTGTATACCCAAGTAATCGGCCGTTTATGTACTGCTGAGAAAGAGCATCCCATTGCACTTTCACCTCGCCAGCGCGCACGTTTGACAATCGGATATTTGAGGGACTTCTACTGGGAACTAAAATCAAAAGTTGGAAGATAATTAAACTGAGGTTTGCATAAATGTTTTTAAAATTGTGGTTAGCATATCTGTAGGTTCCAAAATCCTCCCGCCCCCCCAAGACCACACTTTAGGCACACTCCGACGGGTTAATGTCTTAACCAATAACAAAACAATAACAATCATAATGGCAGGCGTAATCGTAATCATTATCATAAGCATAACAATAATGATAAATAAACGTATACCTCCTTCATCTGTCCTAGCTGTGACGTTAGAGCTACTATGACTCTGTCCACCACTGTCGATTCCAACAACATTGACTTGATAGCTCGTGTAAGCTGACAGTGCGAAGAGGCGCGCAAGGTTTTTGCTACCAGGCACAGCCACTGAACTTAATTGGCTGCCATTTTTACGATTAACTAGAGCAACATAATATGGCACGTTGTCATTTACAAGTGATGCCAAGTTTTGCCAGTTGATTGTCAACTCATTTGCTGTTATATTGCTGACCGTAACGTTCCAGTTGACGACAGGTAAGGCTAAAAATACAACAAAGCCAATTATCAATTAAAAGTAGTGGCCACATTTCAGAGTCTGACTATCATCAATTCATTGTTTTTAGACCGGGTGAAGTCATTGACATGGTGTCATCATGCTAATCGAAGTTAGGCCCGTTTCAAACGCCGTGCTAAAGTCGTGCCGAACTAAATTCGTTATTTAAGTTCGACTTTGGCACGGCTGTAGCACGGCGTTTGAAACCATTTAAGAATTAAGTTCGACTCTGCCGTGCGGCACGGCAAGCTCTGTCGTGCTACCCGACTTTGGCACGGCATGGTTTCAAACGGCGTGCTATTGCCGTGCCAAACTGAATTCATAAATTATAAATACATTTTAAAAGTCAGCAAAACCGGTTTGTTATGGTTTGACGCATGTTTACAGCAACAGCTTTTAACCCGACTTAATTAAGCTCGACGTTTGAAACCAAGTCGTGCCAATATCATGCTACAGTCGATCCAAATTGATTTTAGTTCGGCACGACTTTAGCACGGCGTTTGAAACGGGCCTTAACCTCTCAAGCATAGTATCTTGCCTTAGTTGTTCAAAGGACGGACAGCTGTCTTCAGCTGGCAAGCCGCTATCCAGCGGAGACTTTAGGGTACTACAGCCAGATATAATGACTGATTTTTTGACTGGATAAAATGCAATTGTCCGTATACCCTAGACAAAGCATAATTTGTCTTTTTTACCTGAAAAGATACTCTGCTTTACGATTCCGTAATGAAGGTTGAGGTGACTGCTCGAAGATCTCAGGTTAATCTGAATTGTGATCTGCTCTCTACTCCCGAAGTCAACTTCTAGAAACTTTTTCCGTGCAAATGTAGCGTATCCATACTGACTGAACACAAGCGTGCCATTTCCATCTGTTATCTTGACATATTCTCTGAAAGAAATATAGTACTTAACGGCTGGTTTTGGATAACGACCAATTAACAAATTGACGTCATTTAATTTTTCTGTCGTTGTTTAACACATACATTCCATGTTCCCGTGCGTTCTGTTCAGTAATACATCATAGGTGATATCAAAATGTACATGTGGCGAGAACATACACGCAAACAAGTACTACGTCCATCAACAAATTTCGCTTGCCTGCGTTTTATCTGACGGCATTTTAACGTTTGTAGTCTAAAAGACCATGACCAAGTTTCTCTGAAAAGCCAATTTAAAAACTGCGATCCGCTTGGTCACAGTAAAGGCTGGTCTTTTATTAATATTTCAACATACCATTGGTCAATTTGTCACAAAATGTAATTTCATACCTGGTAATGCCTTCTTTTTTAAAACGCGTAGGAAATTATGGCACCCGAAATAAGTCCGAAAGGTTTTAAGAGTTTCGAGAAACGCGCTTCATAGTCACAAACCAATCAGTGCGCGAGAATTTGAATATTTCCTATGAAGTAATTGCTTCCACTGGATGACACTTTCTCTTGTTTGTTTTCTTTTGTTTTATTATTATTATTATTATGTTCATTCGTTATAGACTCGGGTAGGATATTCGTCCTGGTTTATAGTCCTTGAGAGCGGGTTACAACAAGTCACCACGGGTTCCAGGTCTCTCTTTTCCAGCTTCTTACAGGGACAGTACCTTTCTTAGTATCTTTGCTGTCCTCAGCAATGCTGTTTTCTGGATGACTTCCAAACTCACTTTGATGCCAATTTGCTTCATGTACTTTTTAAAGTTCACTGATACAGCTCCAAGGGCCCCCATAACAACAGGCACTACAATGACTTTTCGCATATGTCAGACTTTTGCAATTTCATCTTTCAATACTTGGCATTTCTTTGCCTTCTCAAGGTCCTTATCTTTCACCCTGTCATTGCCTTGGATCAGGCAACATCAATTATGACAACCCACAGGCTCCAAATCTTCATAACTACTTTTTATGAACTCATATCTTACCCATAGTATGACGCCAGATACAGAGCCTGTATCCAGATAGGAGCAACACCCTGACTAATCCCAATGTTGCCAATCACAAAGGAGCAGCTTAGATAACTAGATCTTCTGTTACGCTCAATTTGTAGCTGGCCAAAAGATCGATTCACGTGTCCTCCACAACCTATTTTAACCGAAAGAGAAGGAGGGAAAAGTGCATAAAAGTTTTCACCCATTTTTTTTTCTTTATTTCTATGCATAGGTCTCCCTTCAACTTTGCTACCGATTTTTCCCTTCGCCAGACAACAAAATCTGCAGGTTAGTCATGTTAGCATTGAGATTTGCATGGCATAACATTGAAGATGCTAGAAGGACGAGATTTGGTCACGAGAACTGAACGACTAAAATGATCAAAATATAGAACTGAATTTGTCGTTAGGAGATAAACTAGATATAGGGATACCATTTTCATCACCTTCATTATTGTCGTTGTGAATAAACAGTTATTGTAGTTATTGTTGTTGTTGTCGTTCCTGAGCCGACCAAATGCAATCTGCTTTCACCAAATTAAAACTATCTCAGAAGTTGAGAGTGTTTGTACAAAGTGATAAACGTTATTACAGTTTAAGAACCCGTCTTGGTGAGTAGGCAAACGCAACATAAATTACAGTGTTTGTATGCGAATCCGTTGTAAAAATAATGCGTGAGGTGCCAGTTGTTCCTCAACAAAAAAATTATCGCTAATTTATATGATACAAGGCAAAGGGTTCAACTGACAAAATTTGAGGGATTCAGCCATGCCAGAAAACGTTCACCGGCTTTTCGAATTTTTACAAACATTCGAATGTACTAAGAAAAAGAATAACAGACAAATGTACAGAATAATTTGAAACACTACCACCGAAGCTGTGTCTATAAAAATTGGCAGGTATAATCATTTGCCCTGTACGTTCAGTTCGCATTGCGCAAATTTTTCAGAGCTAACGTTTAACGACAACTATTTCACATCAGATTGCCATACAAACACTGTAAAGTCCTTACTCTTTTACCTATCCGCCAAGATGGTGTCTTCACGGTAAACAGTGGTAAGGTGTCTTGTTGGTTTTCCCGAATAGTTTAGAACGAAAACGGCTGCCACCATCATACACCTTTCACCACTAATATCATAGCGTGATTCTCCTATGAAGGGGTAAAGCACAGAGTTCAATTTTATTGTCATGATGCAGTACCTGTTGTAATGTACCACCACGATGACTGAGGCCCTGCTCCCACCCTTGTGAGCGCTGCGACTGATATTCTGTAATAGTGGGCTGCCTTCAGTCCTCGTAAGACTAGCACTGGGGTATCGTTTGGCTCGCTAGAGTTCGCGGTTCTCAGCCCATACCAATACGGATACTCGTCATAATATACTCGATATCCAACAAGTCTTCCATTGACGTTTTGCTGAGGAATATGATTCCACTGGACCTTCACTTCGCCAAGCTGCAAGTTGCTCACGCGAACGTTCGTCGGTGCGATACTTGGCACTGAAAGACACGAGAAATGTGTTCATTTAATACAATTCATGACGGGCAACCTGTTTTAGCTGTTAATGGTAGCATATATCATACAAGAAAAAAAAATGCAACCAGATAGAAAAGTAAGACCACAGTAAAGGAAAAGCAGGTATCACAATTTGTCTTTAAGTCTGCCTTAAGCTATCACGAGCTCAGTATTAAAAGGGAAATCTACCACTTTTGTCGTATATAAGAGTTTCAATAGGCAACAATTGGTCATGTGACCATTTATCGTAAAAACGTGTAACAAAACATATATGATTTTCAAAAATGGAAAGAGCGTACATAAGTTAGCAAGCACACCAATTTTCAAGCCAATGTTACTGACAACGATGCGATTTTATAAATATTTGAATCAGTTAGAAGATATAAGGTTTTCTCCCGAGGTGAGAAGGCCTTGCCCTCCAAATTGATTTTCTTCAATCAATTCCTTCAAAAACAAATGGTTGCTATGTTACAGCAACCAATAGAAAGGGCATTCAAAAGTCCCTTTTAGGGGCGGAAAACTTCAAGACAATAATCCGCAAGGGAGCAATTTTACAGTAATTTGAAAATTTGAAAATTTACATGGATATTGTAGCATCCATTGTAGCATCACTGGATTGCTAGGGTTGGAATTTCCATACATAAAGACGTTTCCGACAATTGTATTTTTATATTGCAGAGTCCTTTTTACATGCAGCATTGGAATGTAGTTTGTTTCATTTCGTATGAAAACAGTGATCAGTGTACAACCTGTTTCAGCTGAAATGGACATTGCCGCTACAACGCCACTGATAATGTGTTTTATCCGTTCAGATGCAGTAAAAGGCAAGTGTGGTGCTGTTTTTACTTATTGAACGCTTAAAACAGTCAGTGGAATGTTAAAAGTGACGTTGTCATGATGAGCTCTATAAACTGACGGACACCTTCAGTGTCCGTATCAGAGAGGTTCGACTGTAATTTGATCACCACACTTATAGCAGTATTAAATATTGGTGCCTGGATTGAAGGCAAATTTAATCCTGGACCATGATATACCTTTAGTTATTATGTAATATCATTTACCTCCTTCATTGGTCCTTGTTAGAGACGCTCTCGTTGAATACATGGATGTACCATTTCCAGTTAGTACAACAGCAATGACCTTCACTTCATAATACGAGTAACCCTTCAAAACACTTCCAGAATAATGCGTATTATGCCATTTAGAGGCTTGAAAAACCTGGCTGATATTGCTGTTCTGCAGCGTGTATTTTATAAAAAATCCTTGAACTGTAAAATTTAGGGGGAAGTTGGTCCAGCTTACTGATAATGACGATGACGTAATCCTGTAAATCGTCATGTTCCAAGTTGGTACTTCTTGCACTGAAAGAAGAGGAGAAAGCGTTAATATTTTTCACCTGAAAATCTTATCGAAGGCTGAGTCAATCATACGCCACCGCCTCAATCAAAAGGAAATTCCAACCAGTCTTTGGTCCGAAAAGTGAGCTGATCTCACGTCTGTTATCTGCGAGGAGGACATTTTAGGGTATTTTTGTCCAAGGGGACGGCATTTCAAGCTGTGAAGTTAAAACATCCTCCATACGAAGGGAGGGGGAAGGGGGCCCAGGAAGAGGGGGCCTATGGGGGAGGAAAAAACAGCCAAACGGAAAAGTGGACAGTATTGGTAATTATACAACACATTATGACAATGTCCAAAATATCGGCCACGCGTACTCCACAGATATCGTGCGATATACTTAAAGGCTCGTTCTCCATTTTATTCCTTTAAGCTGTTCCTGCTTAATCTTGCGGAATGTCCATTCATTTCTGCAACCTCGTCGGCGATTTTTTGCGTGAGTTAATAGGGACATTGTCAAATATAAGCCCAGCTATATTCATTTCACAGCGTCTTACCTGTGCTGAGAGACTCATGCAGAACCGAATAATGGACTTTGACCGTGTTGTACCGTCTCGAAAGGAAAACTGCCAATGAAATCCTTTGTTTATTATTAAATGGAATTTCCACTGATGAACCTTGAACAAGTAAATCACAGCCCCGTCTCCTAAATACCTCAGTGCCGTCGCCATCGTAAATCGTAATAAATTCACTGCAACGAAATTAAGGTCTTATGTTATCGACCCAGCCAAGCATACATGCTCTATGCATGCATACTATACATTTATTTCAGAAAAAGTAGGTAGATCTAAGCGAAGGGGCATCGAAAGACACGACAAGTACGGCCAAAGGGAAAATCATTCTCTGTGGCATAAACGGGACGCACAACTTAAAGACACCAAAGATACATTAATCAACTGTTTAGTAGAGGTCGTTATGCGACCATTTTTTGATAAGAAAAATGGGGAGCCGAGAGTCCTCCCGGTCTCTAAGAATCAAAGGGTCAAAGCACACCGATCGCTAAGAACCAAACTGAACCCTTAAGTAACTGAGTGACTGGCATTCGATTTCAGTCACTTTGCCTTGATTAGGAAGAACATTAAAACCGGTCGAAACTTTAAAGTCTACATCGCGGTGATAATTTCCGAAAGTAAACGATCAAGAAATGGACTAATCTTACCTGCAATACGTCAGATACACATTCTGAAAGGCGATCAGTGCCACGCCTTGATCTACACCAGCATTAGATATTTGAACACTGCAGTTAAGAGAATTGTATGAACTTTGGGTAAAGTTAAGCCAGCCGGACGACTGGTTTACAGAGCCTTCGCAGCCTAGAAAATGAAAAAAGGGAATTGTTAGTATGTAAACACCTTTCTACACGGTAAGGGTAATTAAGTCAACAAAGTGACGTTGCATAATTATCGAGGGATTTAGCTGTGTATGTATCAAAATCTTGAACGCTTTAGCGCATACACACCTTTAGTGATGTAAATATACGATGATCGGGGTCCTTGGCCTCTTGAAGTATAAGCAGTAACTGACATTTGATACCGTTCGCCAGTCTGCATATTTGGCAGCACTACTCTGGTAATATCTGGGTTGCCGGTGTCAACAATACGTTCCCGGTAGTAGTACGAGGTTCTTTTGTATGAAACTTTGTATCCCAATAGACGTTCATTGATGTATTCTCGAGGAACGGGATCCCAGGTTACCTCGAACTTATTCAAGCCCTGATCGTCCACTTTCACATTCGTGGGAGCCCGGCTTGGGACTGGGGAAATAATCCATATTGTTAAACATGAGTTGCTTGGGAATGTTATGAATGAATCTTTGCAGGCAATTTGGTTCAGTCTAAATCAGTTTGCAAAGACAAAGACAAGTATTTAAGTGGCTTTATCTGCCAATGACTAGTAACGCCGGGAAAAGACGTGGTTGTTAGTTGATAATTATTTAAGGCTCGGTTTTGTACTCAGCCTCGTATATTTTCCAAACCAATTAATAAAGCTGCGAACCAAATAACAACTGTCTCTCGTTCATCAACTCACTGCATACCCTCCAATTTTGGCTCACCGTCCTCCTTTCACTGAATCATTGATTATTGCGGAACACTCAAATCTAAATATGGTACCAACACTTGCCTCCTTCTAGTGTCTGAAAATACACTGGATTGCTAGCGTAGGTGACATTTCCGTTGTTTGTCGTGACAGCAAGCACCTGTACAGTGTAATTTGTGAGACCCCTCAAGCGGTTAGCATAATACCAGTTGTAGTAGCTACTGGCTCTGAAGAGTCTACTGACATCATTGGAGGCCTCTTTGTACCTTATAAGGTAATGGGTAACTGCGGCTGATAGCGGGAAACTGGGCCAATAAATCGACGCTGATGACACTGTAATTCTGCTTACAGATATATTCCACGAGGAGAGTAGCTCTGCTGCAAGGAACAAGCAAACAAATAACGCTTGAAGGTAGTTGTTCTTTAATTGCAAGCTAAACACGGTACCCGATATGAGCTCTTATGATAGACCGATCTGCAAAGTATTACGCCTATCAACCGGGAAAAAAAGGGTTAAGAGAGACTGGCTGACGTACAGAGACAGAGCCAGACAGTACAGACAGACAGCAGACATGGACGGGGACAGAGACAGAGTGGTAGGGAGATAGAGACTGGGACAGAGAGAGTGGAGTAGCAACATCTCCTCCTAATTAAGGGTTAATTAAAGATACTTTGAAGCATTTATTTATTTTTTTCTTTTACAAACCTGAATCAAAGCCGTCACGTTGTATGATGTAATTTATGGTGACGGCGCTCCACCTATACTCCAGTAACAAGTTCAATGATAAGTGGCTTCCACCTCCAAATGGAACTTCCAAGACAGTGCCATAAGGTAGAGACGCTCCGCATCCAGCTTGAGTAAAAACCTCATTGCCATTCATATTGAATATCTTTAAATATTCTCTGAGGACACGAAGAAATATCCATACAGTGAATAAACAAAGTATCGAATGTTTATCACTTTCAATGGTTTAGCTCTTGTGCGATGAGTACAATTCCATCGATAGTTTCAAAACTGCCCTAACTGAATTAACGACTTTCAAAACTACCGCTCTAAGCTGTTGTGTAAAAAAAAAACATGATACACACAGTTATTTAATTTGTTTTAAAAATTTCACTTGATGAGAACTAATGAACTGTTGAAGGTTGTTGAAGCCTCGAACCTATTATCCGCAGATAGACAATTCCGACATCCTCGAGGTTTCACAGCGTCACGTGTTCTAATTAAACCAATCCCAGCTTGGGAAAATGTAATGGTGAACTATAATAATTAATAATGTAAACGTATCTAATGCCTTACTTGCAGTAGCGCATGTAAACCCTTTCCATTGTAAATATAGCGAATGCCTGGCTTACGCCAGCATGGCCGATTGTCCAGTTGCAGCGCAGTTCTTCTTCGTCTCCTCCGTTTTGTTTTGACAGCTGTCCAGAAGATTTATTCAAAACACCTCCACAGCCTAGTAATTAGGAATGAACAGATTGTCAAATATTCTTGATAGTTGCTGCTGCACTGTACTATTTTATGACCAGATCATTTACGCTCAAATTACAAAACGTTGGCCCAAACAGGAGGCAACCTAATTGAATTATGGGAAGATGCACATTTCGAGTCCAGTGTAAATATGCTTGTGCGCATAAACAGTGCGTTTAAAATTTGCACTTGAAAACTTCATGCACCAAAGAAGTATTTCAAGAAATCACAGCTACTATTTGCATACTGATTCGGTCATTTATCAGGAATCTATGGTAGCTGTAAAATGGTGGTTGATTCTGAAACCGCACATTTATTCCAAACAGTGATTAACTGTTTTCGTCTCATGGTACACAACAGTGGTGCTTCTAGATCAAATGCGTCCTATGAGAACTTGCTTTCACTTTGTTAATAATTTATGCCTTTCTAGCTACCCATCAACGATTTTCAATTAGGTGAATACCAAATTAAATGTGGTGTTTGGTAATTATTGCAGCGACCCCGGCCTAGAAAAATTTAAGTAACAGCGATGAAAGTTTGGAAAAAAAAAAGAAAATAGTTGCGAGTGTTTTGCTACTTAGACAAACCTGGGCAGCTTCCATCTCTTATCGATACGTCATCAATTGCAATGTCACTGGTAGATGACGAACCCCTTATCCCCTCAAAAGTCACCTATGAATTAAAAAGTGAGATAAGTGATTTGAACACCTTCAGAAACTCAACTCAGCAAAAGTTGAATGTTCAACTTAATCTCCATGGAAACAACAAGACGGGTAACCGCTTACATTATAATGACTGTGTAGGGAAATGTAAACCAGGGCGAAACTTGTAAGCTGTTAAGCTGCTCTTTAATAAAATGAAATGACGCATATGCTTACTAAGTCAGTGAAGTATACCGTCCTGGACACTCTATTCCAGTAGTTACCCTGGTTTCCCGACTTGGTGAATATGTTCTTGTTTCCATTGAAAACGTTCAGTGTTCCCATCGCTGCTCCGTACATGTGATAGAAGAAGACTAAACAACAAGATGTCTTATTTCTGGGAACTGCCATCTCAAGTTTTGCATTAGAGCCTTTTGACCAAGATGAGGCCTCGATGTACATATATTTTCCTGTAGAGAGAATAATTGAAGGTTCAGGAGTTCAGATTCGTCAAAAATGGAACCTTCTATGGTAATCGAAAGAGAACAAGTCGTCAGTGGTAAAACTGATAAGACTTCAAGGCATGATGTTTCTCAAACTCGACCGTATCGATACTTCTTCATTGCTACTTCAACTGAGTACTTGTCTGTTTCCGATGAAGTAGAGACTCCACGCCATTGGACTCGTAAAAACAGATAGAACCACGGATATAGATTGCATTCATGGGATGCTGACACAGCAATTAGTGATGTCAAGCACTAGGTTGGTTGCATTTTACTTCGCCACACGCAACCAAGACTTACCCTTTAGGAATTTGTCTTCTAACGACGACTGACGTTCTTAATTGTATTCGGGCATAAACACGTGGTAGTCCACTTCAGAGGATAATGGACTTTAGCAGACCTTCAATGTATAGAGTCGGCTTTGGTAAAAGCGAAAAGAACGTTTGCCCTATTATCATCTTTGACTGGTTTTATCAAACAGTTTCCAGCTTTCTTGGGACAGATCATGTGGATCCGAAATCAAGTTTTCAATTTAAGGTCAATGGACTTTTAAAACAGAACTTAAATGCGTAACATCGGCTTCCACAGAGGCGAGAAGAACTTTTGACTTATTATGATCTTCTCGTGGTAAAATCAAGCAGTCTTCTGGCTCTCTTACAGAGGTAGGGAATTCGGGATGCAAATTTAATAATTTAATCAACGTTTAGTACAAATATTGTTGTAACCTCGGCGCCGTCAAGTCTCATTAAATTAACCATCGTACAGGGATTCTAAAAGCTGACGTTTCGAGCGTTAGCCCTTCGTCAGACCAAATGGATTCGCCAAAATTTTTGTTTACAACTTCCCCACCGACGCAGCACCACAGTCTTTACACTTGCGTTATTCTCCGATAACTTAGTTTGCGAGAAAACATCTAGTCCTAGTTCTTTGTCGATGTACTTTCATTTCTCTTGTTTTACCTGTTACTTTATTGTAAGTTACTTTTTTTCACTCTGTAAGTTTGAATTGTTGTAAATTATTTGCTATGCGTCAAATCCACTGCACACCTCGAATAGCTGTTGCTAACTGCGAGCAGTGCGTATCGTTCTCTGTATTTTTTTTAAGTCTTTAATAAACTTGAACTTAACTTGAACTTTCAAACAGCCTGGGGCTCCGGGACCTTGCTTGGTGACTTAGTTCTGTCCAAAATTGTGCATTGTGGCAACGATTACCTAGTGGTAAAAGGACTGCACGAGTGGAGAACAATTTGATCTGTAATTTTACCAGTGATTGACAAAGAAAGGAGAGCACGTGGAGCGGGAGCCTGCCGGACTTTTTTCATCACAAGGGGAGCACTATTTGGTCTGTAATCTTACCAGTGATAAACAAAAGAGGAGGACCGAGCCGCGGAAGTCTGATTTGCTCTGTCACACGAGTTTGCTAACACAACGAATCGGAGGAAAAGAAGTCGTTTCACCAATTAATCGTATCCGTAACAAAATTCGAGAAAATACTAGGGGAACATTTTTCGTGAGAAAAAGGCAACATTTTTCACTGCCAGATGCGCAACACAAGAACGTGTTTTAGTACAACCATCCTTTTGCAGTGCGTGATAGCGCAAACCGTACAAATACTTAGGGATAATGCGTACGCTGTCCAATTTCACTGACCTATTAATGCTAATTATTATATGGCTAGTGTTTGTATACGATATAACGCGCGCTCTGATTGGGTAAGCGAAGCGAAGCGCTAGGGCATTATTCTCCCGTAATGCCCACGGGCCGATTACGGATGATGCAAATTAGGAACAAAAACAACAAAAAGTCATCCAAAGGCCACATTTGTTTTATTTACATTGAAAGTGGTGCCTCTAGAGCAAAAAACTGAAAACACGACCAGGAAAACTGTTAGTGAAACGTTTGACCCGAGTTTGGAAAAAATAATGAATAGATTACCATGAAGCGACGACTTGTGCTTAAACTATTTTTTCCCCTTAGAACTGTTATGTTAGCCATATAATAAACAACTTAATAACCTCGACCGTTCGGTCGTTACGGGAAAATCTCAAACCTCGGCCTAGCTGTAAGGCCTCAGTTTGAGATTTTCCCGTAACGACCTCACTCTCGGTTATTAAGTAGTTAATAACAGTTAGTGATAGCCTGCTATCAGATTCAAGACGTTTTATTACAGTTATGATTAACGCAAGACTGAACAACTCACGACCATACCCTTACTGCGACTGGGCTTTTTAAGCTCTTGAGCATTAAGGCAGTTGGAGGATTCCATCCCACTACTTTTCACTATTTTACAATATGGCGATGAAGCTTGAAAGTGACGCGCCGGTGTGGAACGTTGGCTGAGCTGAAGTGGGAATTTCGTCATTATTCATTCCAGGTCATCTTCTCCTATTTCTCGAATTTGCAAAGCCACTACAAAACCAATTGAATTGAAATAAAACGTTCCACATTGATAGAAATTTCTATTTCATTGCATGTGATATATTTGTCAGCTTTTCATAAATAGCGGTAACCATTCTTAGTAAGACCTCAAGAGTGAGCTAAGAGATGAACAATGCAACTAACCTAACTAATGTAGGTTTTTCTTTTTCTTTTTTTTTTGTGTTTGTGTTTGTGTTTGTTGGTTGTAATAATATTAGACCTTTTTTTTACATTATTAACTTTTAAAATTAAGTATTGTCAATGTCTCACTGTAGCAAAATAGATTTGTTTATATTGTAAATAAATATTTCATGTGGTATTAAGAAAAGACTAACCTGATCCGCCGTGACCTGCGGATGGTCCTGTTGACCAGGATGGAGTGGAACCCGAACGAAGTGTCCAATCAAAGACATCAGACTTAGACTGGGTCCAACCAAAGCATAAACCATTATCAAAGTTACAGGACACTAAAAGAACCAAACGCAAAATAGTTAGCATTCAATCTCGATTCTTTATGTAAAACTCGCTCGTGCAACATTTAACATTCATGTAAGTTTAATCGCAACTTGGCGGATAATCTGACAAAAGGAATAATATGTTCTTATTGACTGAGGGGGAGGGCCGGACGGGAAAATATTCCCGTCCGGTTCGACCTAACTCAGTCAATAAGCATTTTATCATATGGCTTCTTCAGACTCTTCATGAGCGCGTAAAAGATGACGTTTTAACAAAAAAGCGAACGATTTGCACATAAAATTGATCTAATATGTTGTGTGTATTTGCTTTCTGGTTGTAAAAGAAACTTCCATGGATAGAAGCGACGAAATCCTCTAAAATCGTATCGCGCGGGGCCGTACCTCTTCCTACCCTGCCCTGCTCGCCCTAATACGTACGGCCGTCTGTGATGATTTCATTTTTTGTTTCCAATTCTTCGTGTTAGTGTTAATTATTCATTGTAGTGTTTAGCTTGTAATTAGAGGTGTTTTGTAATTATAAGAATAGCTAGTAAGTTTATTGTACTTAAGTGTTAATTTAGTAAAGCGTTATCGTAGGAGTGTGAGGTATCATGTTTTAACAATATGTAAGATAAGTGTTGTAAATGAATTAGCATAAACATATAAAATGATAAGAGTAAACGCCATATGCAGCAGTTGGAAGTAAAGAAAGTGGCAGACTTTGAAGCAAGAAAGCAAGGAAAAGAGGGTTTGATTTACTAAGCCGGAGGGCAAGAAGAAGAGTAGAGGGAAACCAATTCACTGCCAAGAAGTCATTGGCAGGCGCCGGCCATAACAAGTTGACAAAATCCATTTGTCAGTGGAGGCGTAGGAGTCGTGAAGAGCTAAAAGATTAGGAGCCTCGTGTTTGAAAGAAGTGCTGAAAGTCTTTGAAGATAAAACGAAGTAAGTGCGTTAGAGTGGTATTGAACCAAAGAGAAGTACGATTGCGGAGTTGGTCCCTTTTTGGTTTTTTTGTGGAGTTGGTTTGAGTTCGGTACGGGCGGATTTCAAGAACTTCGAAAAGGAACTGGACAGTGAACTGCTGTAAATAAGTTGTAAATAATTAGTGTTCTTGTTATCGTTTAGGTTTTAAAATTACTCTAGGTAAAGTTATTTGAGAATTAGTTTTACTTTGTATTATTATTAGTATCCTATTTAAAGCAAGTTATCTCTAGTGTAATTGTTCAGTGTAATAAATACTTGTAGACTTATGTTTTGTTGTTGCGTATTTTCTCGGGTTTGTTTATGCCTAGTGTTCTTGTTTGTTAAAGAGTGCCCACCTTTGTGGCGCGGTTTCGTCACACCGTCATACGGGGATTTTCTCAATAGTCTTAGAATGAAAGCGCGCGCGGGGCCGCACGGGTCATATGATAAAGGGTTTTGTTATTCAACACGTTGTGACGATGTCCCAAGTGGCCATGGCGCTCTCAATGTTCGCCGTGCATACTCAACAGTTATCCTGCGATATACGTAATTTTGAACGTCGCGAAGAAAAAATTAAAGGCAGATTTTTAACTTTCTGCAGTACTGGCTCCGTGAATAGAGCATTGTTGCCAGCACATTGAACAATGGAGCAATTATCCTGCTCAGTGTCCTGAATCCAGCCAACTTGGGCTATGGCCTCGTCAGCAAAGTGTCATGCGCGATTTCGTAGGATAATAGGTGGGTTCACACTAGACAGTTTAAGTGCACTTGAATTGTGTTTAAAGTGCACTTGAGATGAACTTGTGTGTGAACGACTCTCGTTTCACTTGACTGATCGTACTTAGTCGTCACGGAAACATCAAAACATCAAAGTACCGAAGTGCACTGTCGAGTAAGGTCGAAACATTCTTTGAAAGTGCACTTGAAGTCAAGTCTAGTGTGAACCCACCTAATATAACTACAAGGACGAATTGTCACTGTAACAATTTTAATGCGGCATACTTTTGCCATATTTTATTGGCTCAGGGCAAAGGTCATCACAATTTTCAGTCTCTGACTACAACGTGATAGGAAAAGTTAAACTGTACTCAAATATGGGCAGAAAATTCTTTTAAAAGTGTTCTTGTTTTGCTGATTGGTTAAGGTTTCTTTTTTCCTTTTTTATTTATTTATTTATTTCATAACTATTTCAACAAGTACTGTTTTTGTAAAGACGATCTAGACCTTTATGCAAATTACCTGGACAGCTTCCGTTGGTTATATTCACGCTGTCTATGGCGATGTCACCAGTATATGAACTTCCAACAATTCCTTCAAATGTAACCTGCCAAAATTGAACAAATTTACTTCTAAAGGTGTCAAATTTCGATTTTTTTTCTCTAAACCGAAAATTCACCTAGTCCAAATCTGTTGAATTGAAGCTAAAGACCAAGAGGAAAGAAGTATTTTTACATTGACAATGTTAATCAAAAGCCGATATCAATGCAAACATTAGTACTTCGAAAAGCTGTTAAATAACAATGAACAAGAATCATGTGAAAATTGAAGTCTTTAATTAAGGGGAAAGTTTAGTAAAATTAAAATAGTAACCAGCTGAAAGCGTAAAGCAAGTACAAAACAATAAGATCTGTAGAGTCTCCGAGAAACGAGGGAAATTTTCAAACTTACCAACCCATCCAGACGAATGTTTCTTTCCACCATGATCCAGTACTTTCCGTGATTTCCTGATATGTTAAACACTTTGTTACTACCACTGTACACGTTGAGTGTCCCTGCTGCAACACCATACAAGTGATAATAAAATGAAAGACAAGCCTTTTTCCCGTTACTTGGAACACTTGCTACTAGCTTCGCTTTATCACCGGTTTTCCTAGGTGAAGATGCCTCGATGAACATGTAATATCCTGCCACAAAGAACAGTACACAAGAGTTAACAAGAGTTTAACTGTGCGCGTTTTGTGTTCCGATGGAAAAAATATAACAGAACACAGCACCTCCGGCCCTATTTCCGTAAGCTATAATCACTGAGCTCCAGCGAGTATCAAACTGATGCAACCTTTATTGAAATTTGACAAACTTATGGACAGTATTAGGTAATTCAGGTGTCGGGAAGCATACAATGACATTTCTTTTTCTTATTACGGTATAGTTGATGTAAAGTGCAAGCGAGAATTTGAGATGATCGAATTTTGGAACTTTTAACAATAGAAAAGACAGATGGTATCGGAAGACGAGAGCCGAGAGAGAGTTGGTCGTGGAAGTAATAAAATCTGTGAGGAAAGGGATAAGTAATAAAAACGCTGTTATTCTGAAAGTGTTGGCTACCTATTTGGAGGCAATTCCCAACATAGACTCAGCTACACCCAGACTGAAATGAAAACGCTTATACGGACAATGCAAGCAAATACTTTGTTAGCTATTTTAATGAAACTTGGAGGTTGAAAAATGCTCTCTTTAAGGTCCATAAGGAAAGAATATGGCGATATATCACTTTTCGTTGTAATTCCCAAAAGAAGGCGATCTTGGGGCGCGCCATGATTGGATTTCTGAAAAGTTAGATAAACCGTGAGTCACGAAAAACGCTTCAAAGGTATGAAAGAAGGTGATTGTAAGGCCCGGAAACACCAATAGCAGTGAACATAAGCTATGCCCTACCATATCAAGTTGTTATCACATAAACTTGGAAAAAGCTGAGTTAGAAGATATACGATCCGCCAAAAACCATTGATAAGGCTAGACTGAGCGGCCCCTATGCTCCAGATACAATTGGCAAACGCGTCAGGACCAGAAGAGTATTTCTTTGACAAAACAAAGCCAAAAAAGGGTGTTTGAGAATGGCTACATTGGTAACCACTTCATACGGTAGCCGTGATGCGCTATTCCAGATAGCTGCGGCTTCAAAACAAAATGGAAAAGTTCACATACTGACCTGGGTATGACATGTTTCTCAATCCAAAACCCGTAGACTGAAAGCAATAAATTCTTTGATAAAAAAATACCTGACCAGTCAAATCTTACCTGATCCTCCTTGGCCAGCAGTTGGACCAGTTGATGAGGATGGGGTGGAACCATGATATAATGTCCAGTCGAAGTCATCTGAGGTGGATTGATTCCAGCCAGAACACAAGCCATGGTCAAAGTGGCACCAAACTGAAAAGAAATTGAAATGTTCTTTGATTTTGTGATAGCTACACTGTCGGTAACCGTTGGAGAGCTCTTTGCAAACATTCAGAATTTTATGTTGATGAAAGTACTCACCCAACGCATTAATCGACTCGTGGTGAGGCAGTACAGTGGGGTCAGGGATAACTTGATACATGTTTTGTAGCAACCATCCTTTTAAGTGCCTGACATAGGCGTAGACACCGTATTTCCTTGCATATGCACATTGGTATCCCCAGCTCGTGACACCCTCAAGGTACCATGTGTTGTTAAACTCGCACACCAAAGGTCCCCCACTATCACCTTGACAAGTATCTACTCCCCCTGAATCGAAGCCAGCACACAGCATAGTGTTATCGATCTTGCCAGGATACGAAACGTCACAACGTTCTTTTGACACAAGTGGAATACGAGCCTCCATTAGTGTGTTAGGCTGATAACCACCAGAGTATAGCGTTCCCCATCCTGTTATCCAGCATTTTTTCTGGAGATTGTCAAAAGGAAGAGAATGGCTGAAATCTGGCATACAGGCAAGCCCTATGCCTACTCCGAGATTGGCTGGTGTTGAGAGCTGTATCAAGGCGATATCATGACTATGGCTGATGCTATTGTAATTCGGGTGTGGAATGATTCTGTGAACATAAATTTCCTGTTCCGTTTCGATTCTTCCAGATGTCCTGTAGTGAGCACCTAACCTGAAATGAACAGAAAGTAAAAACAGTAAGGGTTATTGGCCTGGAGCGAGGGGATGTATGAAACAATCAAAAAGGTTTCCACGATTTTCGAGTTACAACCATATTTGGTAAATCAAGTGACAAGAACAGAAAAAAAACCTAAAACTCGAAAGGCGCACACTTCTGGATTTCGAAAATGATGCCAATGGTTAAGGATCGCCAAGGTGCAAAACTCTACGTATCTATTTTTTTTAATTCACCTTACTGTAAGATTTATGACGTCAGAAGTAGGCAAATTGTTACCATTTTGTCGTTATCATTGCAGTTATGTACGTTTTAACAACAATTGCTTACGTCGGCTTATAAAGAAGACTGGAATATCCTTGATTGGCAAAAAGAATCGGATTTACACATAATTTTCTCCACGTTTTAAGGATCGTTCTCTCTGAGCCGCAGTTGGGGTCTGGGGCAAGGTGCGCATGCGCAGTAACAGTTAATAAATTTCAGATGTTCACCTCGCATGTTTCTCCAATGTAGTGGCAAAAACACCGTAAAAACAGAGTTTTACAAATACAATCCGTAAAAATCCCTTGGCGACAACGCGGTCTGCAATTAAGTTAATCCCCCTTAAATCACACCTATTTTCTCTGCAGTATATCTTGGAAAAAAGAGATAGAGGATACGTTTTTAGGCTCACTTTAACGTTAACACTTACTTCATTTTTATGCTTGAGGGTGACTTCCCAGATACACAATGAGCAGCGGTCGCAACCCAGTAACGATCGATTAAAGTTCCGCCACAAAACTGTCTTCCGTTAGAATATAACATCATAACCTGCCATGGCCAGCTGTTAATTCTTGCAACTGAGCCTCCAACAATACGAGAACTGCCTTGTCGAGACCCACAACGGACTAAGATGAACCATAATTAAAAATGGGATTTAAAGTTTGAAAAAAAAATCCTTTCAATACGAAGGTAACACACACTGCCCACACTCACTCATTATCCCCTAAAATTATTTTATCACGTAGATTTTGTCTATAACTGCTAATGGCCTCGTCTACGATTCAACCGACGAAAGGTAAGAATAAAAAAAAATCAAATTTTAATCACACGTCCAATCGACACAAGTTATACACAAAAAGCTTCTTAATTTTCATTGGACAGGGATAAATTCAATTACCATAATAATGCCTTTCCAATATCTTTTGTGTATGGCCTTTAGATCTACAAGAAAGCCTGCTGAGCTTCCAGAAAATGAATTTTTGTTAAAGAGAATCATGGAGGAATAGTATCTGAGTCAGGAACTCGTTTCTTTAAACGTCTGGCGATTTTCCTTAGCTGAAATCGCTATTTTCTCATCGTTTGCTAGAAGTTTTTCATACAAAGTAGCCAGATGAATTTAGTTAATTTTTTAAAGTTATCAAGTTCTCCGTCCCCTCCAAAATCTTTAGAAATAGAATCTCTGGTTCTTTGTGCCTGCAAAAAACTTTATCGAGCTCAAAACGTTTGAAGAAACGCTGGCTAGCTAGGTGAATTTTTCTTTCTATTGGAAAGTAAAACAAAAAGTAGTTTGAAAAAAGTTCAAAGTTCATACTCTCTGTTGTGGAAGCAAAACGTTCTTCGCTCTTGTATAGTTCGCCTGCATCGTCTACGCCATATACGACCACTCGGTACTTTGTTGAAGGTCTTCGCCCATTTATAGTCAAAACTGAGATGCTTTCTGGAACCATTTCCACATTCAGTATACTTCCTTGGATGTTTTTGACTAAAATGATATAAAACCTGGCAACACGATTGATGTTTGCGGGTAGTTGGGTCCATTGAAGTGTAAAACCAGTGCCGAATGGATTCAACACTGTCACATTCCAGCCGGACGCCATTATGGCTACAAAAATATACAACAAGGAAAAAAAAGCAGAAGAACTGACTTAGAGTAGCAGGCGAAGTCGCAGTCGCAGGAGCACGTACAGGTGCAGGTAAAGTAGCAGTAGCAGTAGCAGTAACAGTGGCAGTAGCGATAGCAGCAGCGGTAGTAATAGCAGTTGTAGTAGTAGTAGTAGTAGGTACAGTGCGTCATAGTATTTAAAAAACATGCCGATATCGATATCTATAGAGTGGTAGATAGGCTAGCAGTCCACATCATACCCAGTTCTCCGACGACTACTCGAAAGATTAATAACGTGCTTTTAAGGAGCCACATATATTCTAGATAAACAGGTAACCCCAACTACAACTTTACTGCTAAACGAATTGCGCAAAATTTCTCAGTGGTTTTCAACGAAAAAGGTATATACCTCAGAATCAGCAGCAACTGCTCCTATTGTTTGAACGAAGACGAAACGTTTGAAAATAATTTACTAGCGGGCTGGCATTTGCCCATAATAACATTCTCTAATTACAATCATACTAGTTGGGATGGCCTTAATTTTGATATGTGCATAAGGGGGGTCATATCAAAAGCCATCTAAGCCCGCAGGGCTTACTTCTTACCGGAAGAGATGCCTCCCTTGAAAATGGCGAACTTAATTTTAATACTGCTGCCTGATCTCCTGAGGTAGGTTTCAATAGAGATATTATTGGAATGTCCAAGTGCGACGTCCAGGAGATTTTCTTTAGCAAACGGTTCGCACCCTTGGTGATAAAGTACTTCCTTGCCAAATCCATCGGTGATCTTCGCATATTCACTGAATGAAGATTGAATACAAAAACCAAACACATCTGTTAGAGACAGAACCCAAATCTAATTGTGGTAAGCCTGTATTAAAAACACGTGTACGATTTAAAAGCTACTTTAAGAGCTACTTGAGAATCTTCATTTCAGGAATCTGGATAAGACACCCATAAATCTAAGCTCGCATATCGAATCTTGTATTTAAAGTAACTTATCGAATATAGCATTACCTGCAATAGGCTAGATTTAGTTCTTGTACGGAAACCAAGGCAACCGCCTGCATTACAGCTGCATTGTGTATAGTCCAGAAACATCTGATATAGTAATAGCTTGTGGTGTTGAAGTCTATTTCGCCGAAAGTTTGATTGACCATAAGGGCACAATCTATAAGACAAAATACCATTTTTATTCTTAAAAACAATATACTCTTTTCAAGAGCGGAGGTCCGCGTGCCGAAGGGGCGTGCGCGGAACACCATAGCTAATAAAATACGGTAACCCATATTATCGATGCGAGAAATTTTGGTTATGACGTCACCGTGCGTCCGTTCGTCTGTCCGTTCGTCCGTTCGTCCGTCCGTCCGTCCGGACGCACGTCCACTCCATCCCCTCGGTATAAGCCAAAGTGGGATGTGACACTCGAGATGTCGGCAACCCGCGTTTTTCGGCGAGGAAATATAATAAAAAGCAAAAGACAACAAGAGGGGCGGTAGCGGTGTTGTTTCTTCAAAGCCTTAATTTTTTTTTTTAAGAGAGAAACTCATTAGAAACTCGAGGGAAAAGGAGTCAATCAATTGCATGCATGGGCATGTCTGAAAATCTGATAGAAAGTGGACAAAGACTGAACTGTAAAGAAAATGTCACGCTTAGTTGAAAAAGTTTGAAACCTTGGTCCAAGGACTGTAGCAAACGGTCGTCGTCTAACTGAGATTACTACGAGATATATTGGGTATTACTTGTCTTCTTTCTCCAATTTCTCCGCGAAAAAAAATGCTAATTTTTTTTCCAAATTTTTGCTGTCCAATAGTTGATTCGCATCCTAAAACTCCTTGTTTTCCCTGCTGTCGCTCAATTTTTTATAAGCGGCGTTTTCTGGGTTTAATTAAAAATGTCGGTTAAAATGATACCGACATGTTAAAAATTTGTTACTTAACCAAAGCACATAACCGGTTGTGATGCTGATATGTTATTAATAACCTATATTTAGTGATTTATACCATTTCATGATTTTGAAACTGACTTTGATGAGGCAAAGGTTTGTTACTAGTAGTCGTTTATGCTCATAATCATGTTCGCTTACACTTGATTAAATAGTGGCTGTGGTTGTGCGGCCAAAAACGTCAGAAATTTATAATCACAATAACTAAGTCCTTACGGGAGTCCTTGCATTGGTGTTAGTTAATCTGTAAATCCCAATAAAGAAATAACTACGGAGCTCCGCTTTTAGGCTTGGCTAAATGTATATATCAGCAGCACGGGTAATTTAAACTGAATGTTTCTACAATCCACGCTGGCAACTAGGAAAATTACATTTGAGAAATACCATGTACTTGATATGAGCCATCGGAAGTCAATTATTAGAACCTTTCCCTGGCTCACCCAAGCTGCTACAGTAAATGAGGTTCAGAAGTCCACCCCTCCCTCCTCCCACCCTTACCCCTTACACTCCGACTTCCAAGTACCCCCACTAAGCATCATTTGCCAATTGTGTCCTGAAAACTCATTTCCCAGCCATAGCAATGTGAAAATCTCAATGCATGTCTTTAAATTGTCTCTTTTTTATAGTCTTAACAATGTGAGAATTCAAATGAAGACTGATCCTCGCAGTTGTGAACACAATCATATGCAATTGCGTAAAGAAGCCTGAAAGAAAGAAAAAAAAAAGAAGCTGTAGAATTTTAAATAGCGTTGATCTATTTCTGTGATGGTGCCAGTAGTGAAGATGCTGATGTTGATTTGATTTTAGATCCTGAAATTAGAAACGATCTCGCACTTCTTGTAAGTTCCCTAGATGCCACCAGCTAAATAACGCAGATTTATCTTATTGTTATTGTTACTAGATAAAGGCTATAGCCTTACTTGTTGTTGCGTAATACTCGTATGATCGTGGTCCCACTCCTTTGGAAGTAAAGGCTGCCACTGAGATGCGATAACGTTGCGCTGGTCTTAGATTTTTCAATGTAATGCTTGTGACATTAGGAGACGTGGTGTTGACGCTCTCGGAAGGATGCCAGTAACCATCAAATCTGTAGTACACGGTGTAGCCTAAGAGAATGCCATTGACGCCGTCTTGAGGAATCGAATACCAACGCACCTCGAGGTCAGAGGAAGATGGCACGCTCACTACTTGCCGAAGATATGGTGCTCTGCTAGGAACTGGCCAAAAGCAAATTTTTCCAGAATAAGTACGGGTATCTTTTTCGTAACAGCAAATGTTGTCCAGACTAATGATTTTATCTACTTGACAAAAATATTTGATTTGGTAAACTCTGATAACGCACGGTTGACGTACGAACAACCCTTCAGGCGAACAAAAGAATAAACAACACAAACAATGGACCCTATCCCTAAAACAGTAGAGGTGCTACACTATGCCTGCCAATGAAATTTAGAACTTATGAGAGCTGCTACAGTACCCAGCATTCCGCAACTGATGTTCTCACGTGGTTGGGATGTCATTTACGCGTTATTATAGTAAACACGCTCTGAGAAATTAAATATATTTTTTAACATTTTTGTTTTCCTTTTCTTTTTTAATCATGACATGATTAGTGCGTCTATATTTTAATCAAACTCCACGCTCTAGGCCAATCAAACGAGAGTTACACCGTACTTTGTAAAAGACAAGATTGAGGCCTCAATTTACCACTGCGCTAAATCAGCATCACAGTGGAAAAGATTGTATGGTTTCACTTAATTCCATCTGGCTGCCATTTTCTTTCGTCCGTTTTGCCATAACGAAAATTCATTTTGATAATAGTTTCTTTGAAAATCGAGAAAAGGTTTACACAAAGAAAAAGTTTCTCTCAGCTCCAGTGCTGGAAAAAATTTTATTCATTTTACCACAGAAAAACAGAAAATTCATGACCCTCTACTTTAAAATGCTACCCATGTTTACCCGTTGATTGCTCGCTAAGAGCTTTGTTATTTTTGGAGCAGTATATCACCGCAGCCTTATATTTTTTTTTAGCATCCATATGTATCACCCGAAAAGCTTGAGTGAAATCTTACAAGGGCAAATGATGCCAAATTAGTCGGTCGGGTTCGCCTTGCATGCATTGCTGTCATTGGTTCTCTTAAAGCACCCTATAACATATTAAACAACTATTCACACAAAGCGGCGTGGTAAATATCGATAACTGGTCACCGACACTGAGGTGAATAAATTGTTTCAGTATGTACTGAAACACTTAGCTCAAACCGATCAATAACTAAGATTTTCGCGCTAGTTGCTCGGAAGTGAATAGCATTTGCTATCCCGAGTTTGAGTCGCCAATCAAAGCGTGCTAAAAACGCCACTTTTTTATTTTTTTATGCCAGCCGTAACTCACCTCCCTCATCCGTTCTCGCCAGAAGATTTTCACTTTTATAAGGCGTTCCATCATCACTTATGGCAATCACACTAATGTTGTACTCGGTGTACGGCGTAAGCCCTGTCACATTCGTTGATGTAGAATTTGGATACAATAGTTTTCTGACTGGTATACCACTACCAGTTTTGTTGAACGTAACTAAGTAAAACCGCGCCCCGATGTTCGGATAATTCTCAAGGTCTGTCCAACGCAGCTGGAGGCTGTAGGTAGATATGTTTGCAATGGAGGCATTCCAGCCGGCGAGATGGGACGCTAAAGTAAAAGTAAGATTCGAATGTAAATACAGGGTTAGAAAGGAGAGGTATTTGAAGTCAAACCTTTGTTTCTCAGGTAAACTGTATAAATTATTAAAAGTTATTTGGCCGTATAACTTTTAAAAATTTATGAAATTTTCCTGAGAAGCAAAGCTTTGACTACTCGAAAAAAAAAAATCGATGTGAAAGCGCCACAGTTTTCCAGTGAAAGAAACTGTAAACTTGTGCCGTTCATAAAAACATAAACTAGCTGCGAAAGGAAAATTGCATTTCTATTTAAATATTCAACAATCCTTACCTGAAGTCAGCCCTTCATTCAAGGAACCATAATCAATATTGACGTAGGACCAGTGATATGAAAGCGATACTTGAATGGTGACGTTCCTTGATTGTGCGAATGGTATCTCAAGGAAAGTATTTTTGTTAGAATTCCCATAACACCCAGTTCGAGCAAAAATCTCTGTTCCATTGCCGTTAAACACCTTAACGAATTCCCTACGGTGTTAACAAGAGAGTATCATCAGTAATTACAGTTAGTTATTACACTGAAATGATTCTGGTTGAGGCTTCAATATTAAAGAAAGAAGCTAAAAAGACACTTTTCGGGTTAAAGAGTATATGAAGTGATGGCGATTATCTTAGGCGGTTAGCGTTTCTGCTATTTTTTGCTCGAACCCCTGTGTGAAAATGAAAATGAAAAACAAATGAAAATTTAACATACCTACAAGAATAAAAATACGTTTGCCGAATCCAAACAATTGCGACCGGCTGAGCCAATCCAGTGTCTCCAATTGACCATTTACAAACTGGATCGTCTGGATCAAAACCATCTCCATATCGGATATCCAGTCTTCCAAACGACTCGTTCAAGGCTTGATTGCATCCTAGAAAATTGTGATGCAATCGATCGTTAGAACTTAAGTCATCACATTCACCAGCGAAAGACACGTGTGCGTTTGTGTTGGTTTTCAGCTCATGGATGACGTGGTCATGCTGTAACGTGAAGGAGGCAGTCTTATGGCACTTGTGAAAACCCTTAAGACGGAACTTTTAAAAAATTATGCACAGCTGCAATTGTAGGTGGAAGACATCATATTTCAAAGGAATCGGAATAGAAAGAAGGAAAAAAAAAACAGTAGTCACGGTATATTTAAATGCACAATCATAGGAAGCTTGAGCAACGACGACGGCGACGACAACAAACACGTCATTTAAAAATATAACGTACTCTTTCGTGATTATTCCAGTTTGTTTAACATGAAAAATGCTGGCGAACTTTCTAGGGCATAAGTTACCTTGGACGGCGTTTACGTAAGGAAAAATGGAGGAAATTTGCCGTTATGCGCTCAAGTTCTCGAGAAAACCTAAACGTTGGTCATTTCGTGATGCTGTTTTGCAGACGACGGCAAAGAAATGTACCAAACTGTTAAACACATGGCGGTCTGTTGTCTTCTCATGCAAGCTGTACACGTGGCACATTGTGCGGAATGTAGTTCAAGTCTGTTTAATATTACACATACGGCATTCGCAGAGAGCCGAGCAGCCACGTACCTTTGCAGATTCCATCAGTGAAGGACACATCGTCAATAGCAATGTCACCAGTGTAGGACGAGCCCCTGATTCCCTCAAATATAACCTATAAATTAAGGATTTTGGAGTGACTCATTGGTTTTCCAGGAAATAAAGACCAGGTAGAATTTTTGCTATTTCAGCTTCTCTACGCAACAGACAAAGCACATAATGAACCTTTAGGTTTATCATGCATGTCTTGGCCGAGCACCAGAGTACAGTAAATAAATAACCTAATACAAAAAAGCCATGTAAATCTAAACACTGTCATTTAAGTTCCTCCAATAACAGCTAGGAAAATAACGAGAGCTGGGCAACCACTAACAAGACACAGTGGTTAGACGAGGGCCAGAAAAAACCCGCCGAAAAAATTCCCGTAGGGACAACATATGACAGGAAATCTGGGTAGGAACCAGGCCCAAGCTCTGCAGCCCATCCTAAGAGGCGATAAACAAAAATATAAAAAAAATTATAGTGAGTGGTGTCGGCCTAGAATGATTGCCCACGTGCAATCCCAAGCTTAAATACTCACACGCCATTACCCATGATGCAACTGTATTCAAGGACCCAGGCCCACGGCCTGCTGCTCCCGTGCCGCAGAAATATTTAATTTCAGGCTAATTAGTAGCGACTCAATCGCCAGAAATTCCATCTCTTTGAGTTTTAGTAGAAATAGCTTTGGGAAAATGGTACGGTTACAAGAAAAAGATAAATGTATATATATTTTTAATTTTAATTCACTCTATTAAGGCTGGAAAAATTGGTCGTGGTCTTTTAAGCACGAACTCCTTTCAACTACTTTTTTGACGGCTACGTCTGTAAAACGAACAGAAATTAATGCTTGTTGAAGTGCACTTTGTTTGGATGGTGGTACCATTTCCGAAACAGTGGTGTCATCGGCGAATTTCCAGATAGCAAACGACCCATCAGGTAACCTAAGGTTGTTTATCAGCACCAAGAATAACCAAGGGCCAAGACGAGTCCCCTGGGGAACTCCTGTAAGAACGTTAAGCCACTCATAGTAAACTCCATTAAGCTTAACTCTTTGCTTTCTGTCCCTCAAGAAATCAATAATCCAGTTAATGACAGTTGGTTTGACGCCAAAAGTGCAAAGTTTGCCGACCAAAATATTATAGTCCATTAAGTCAAAAGCTGTACGAAAGTCCAGTAGAGCGGTTCTTACAGTCGCCCTGGCGCCGTCGGTGGCGCGCAGCCAATGGTGGAACAAAGAGATAAGCGCGAACGTAGTGGAAGAGCCCGGGATGAAGCCAAATTGACCTGGATCAATACGGGATAACACCACGGGCTTCAGAGCCTTCTCGATAACAAAGCTCTCAGCGATCTTCGACAAGGTTGAAGTAAGTGAGATTGGCCATAGATCTTTGTTTAAGTCAGAGACAACGGGCACTTTGGGAAACGGTGGAACGTCAGCCAGTTTCCATGCACGAGGTACACTGACTTTAGAGAAGGAGGCGTTCAGGATGTCAGCAATGAGCGCTGCCAAAATGTCAGCGTATTCCTTTAGGACCCAGTTTGGAATGTTGTCTGGGCCACCAGCACGAAAAGTGCTGACCTCGCAAAGCTTCCTCGCGACAGATTGCTCGGTAACTACAATTGGTACATCATGAAGTGTTTGTAGTGTGCTGTGGTTTGGTAAGGTGTGGTTTACTGGTGTGGGGTGCAGTGCAGTGTGCTGTGCTTTGGTGTAGTGTAGTGTTGTGTGGTGGATTGTGGTGTTGAGTGGTGTGGTATGTTGTCTTGTGCTGTCCTGTTATGTAGTGCCATGATGTGTGGTGTAGTGTGGCGTGGTGTAGTGTA